>VTPC01008638.1:27394-40336 GCA_011009095.1 Ignelater luminosus | reverse complement strand
TCCTAACCCCATGTTTGACCAAATTCTTCTCAAAGTTCGAGCTCAGAGATTTTACGATATTTTGTATATTCTAAATTCGGGTATTATTGACTTCACAGATTTTGAAAATCGCATAAACTCAAACTTTTAGTTAACTTACTAAATGTAAATAGTATCGAAGGACTATTACAAATGATGTTGCCCCTTAGATGGTTACGCTACAGTTTGGGTGACTTGAGACCTACCTGGTATCACTCACTCTTTTACTGTCCTGTCTTATCAGCTGTTTAGTCGTACAGCAAACTGCGTATGTTTTCAACGTAATGCTGATGGCTCTTAAGGCTTATGATTTTTAATTTGTACAGCAAATTAAATGAATTTGATGTAGACAGTAAATCCGAAGCAATGTTCTTTTTAAAATATTTCGTTGTTAGTTTTGGCAATTTCAGTTGTGGATAAACAACAGAGGCGTTTACCACACAGGCATCTACAAAGTAAAACGTAACCCCGTTTCTTACTTTTCAGTCTAAGTATTTCATAAGCCTTTTTTCGTTGATCAAATTGATCCACCGATTATCATCATTATTCAATCGATTGGCCATTTTTAACTTTGGGTTTTACTACACTCGTGATTTCTAAATTATAACAATTAGTTAACAGATAGATTAATCTGTTCTCTTTCAATTTGAAGACAACTAAATTAGAATTACGTATGTAATATTCAATTCATATTCATCACTTTTCATTATCTTGTCGGCTTTAAAAATAAAAAGATACTTCTGTTATAACATTTACAGTTCGACAATCAAATAAATTTCTTTTCAACAGCCATTCCATTAGTGAAACATTCATAAAATAATTATTAAAGTGTATAGGATGGTTTTTTTATTCTAACCTTTATTTAAATTCTTGACATGTGTTCCAAGACGATTCTCTCCAGATTCAACAGATTTACCTGTAAAAACTTGAAATTTCCACATATAACCCGATTTGTCAGCCGACACCAACATTCTGAATCCGTGTTTTATTGTTGCTTTTGGGTTGCATTGTTTTGTACGATTATGTCCTTTAAATTTCACCATCAAGTCTTACACAATTTGTGAGGCTAAAACAGAGTTACACCTGTAGATAGGTAGCCTTTTAAACCCAATTAATATGTTAAGACCAATAAATGTTTTCATTTTTTTCCTTGTGGTACGCACATATTTTCACCCCCTGCTAAATATGACTGGTCTGCCTATAAATGTGTTTGAAGTATTATGTACTCAAAGATGTCATCGGTACAAAACAACCTAAGTAAATCAGAAGGTTCAGGTTTATCCATATCTTTTATAAAATCTCCTATTCCACTACTAATTGCTGCAATTGATGGATGTACAGGCATTTGATCATGTTTACTCCATGCAGCAGTTATTGGTGTGAAAATGGCTCTTCGTGAAGAAACAGACCTTGAAGGCGAATTTGAGCCTTTATTTAATAGTTTAACTAATTCAAATGGTGAAATTTCCGATTCTGAGTCACTATCTGAAGCAGATTGTATCCTCAATAATACCTAGCATAGTAAGCTGTAATGGATTCCTTTTCTCCACTGTTGTCAGCGTCATTGAAGAAATTGTCGTTTGACAAGATTGTCTATTGTTGTTGCAAATTTTTGAATTTAACATTACTGTTATTTATAATATTAAATAGTAAGTCATTACCAAGAATTTTATTTTTAGAACTACTTGTTTAATATAACAAATATTCTAAAAACGTACAGGCGAGAAAAGCTGTATGGCATGATAATAGGTACTAACACCAGATTCTGACAAAAAAGATAATAATTTTAACATTTAGGTGTAAAAAAACTAGCAAGACGGTACTTACTAATTTCAAATTAGCCTTATAAACACAAAAAAGTATTTATTTATTAATACATTTTTAAAAAAATCCGCAAAATAGTTTTTGCACGAAACCTAACCTTACAAACTGATACTTTGACGGTTATTCGATACGCGATTATAATAAAAAGTTTTTTCGTTTTCCTACCTGTAATGGTGTAATTATACCAAAAAACATTTCTTATTGACATTTATTGTATGCCTTGATGCGTTCTACTTATTGTTAAAGTTTCCTGTATACTTTAAAAAACACCCTGTATATTCTAAATGCGGGTATTATTAACTTCTCAAATTTTGAAAATCGTGAGTAATACAAGTAAGTGCAGGGTGTTTTGGTTTAAATCTTGATAACTTTGTCAGATAAACTTATACAGAAAAGCGCCTAATCTTCAAGATACAGGGTTTGAAAGTTACAACAAGAAAATCCTTATTTCTTTAAACCTCCATAACCATGTGAGGTAATTGCATGAAATTCTTTACAAGGTTTATTAAATATTGTTACTTGCAATTTCGGGTTTAGAGACCCTTCCGGTATACGCAACACAATATTAATAGGTGTGACAACTTTGAACTAGCTCTTAAAAGCCGGAGACAAATTGTGGGCAAGCAGGGCAATAGACGGTAGTACAGGTACGAGAATCTTGATGAACTTCGGGATCGAAAGGGCGCCAGCCGGAAAAAAAAGTCGTTGACCTAATTTCGAAAGAGAGATCCCGCAGTTGATCTCCGTATCTAGGTCACTGTGCGATAAGCTTATCAGGTTTGGAAAACAGGTTTAAACATTACCTAGACGGCAAGAATCGAGATTGTACTGCACACTCTGAAGATACTTATATTCCCAGTAGGGGATTAAACTAACGTTGTGTATGTAAATAAAGATCGACGTCCTTGGGCCACAAAACAGCTGATATTTGAAACAATCTATTCGTATGCTATTTCCAACAGAAAAGTTAACAAAATGTATTGGCATACTCATAAATTGAAATTATAAACAGAGTACATAAACACACATAAAGAAAAGAAAAATGCATATAGGTACATATAGAATAAGTAAACAGTAGTAAACGCCAGCAACATGAAGGTAATAAAGTTCTGAAAACACAAAATGTTTGTGAATATTAAAAATGCGATCGCTTGTGAAGAGGAGCACACTAAAAAATAAAATATTAATAATATCAATGAAGTCGTCATCTCCAGATGTTTTCCATATAGCTTTGGATCCAGTTGAATGTTTAACTAAATTCTTAAGAAAATCAAAGTTTGCAAAGTTATTAAAAACAATATTTATGTTAAGAGAATCTTTCACATATAAACTAATAAACGAAGATTAATTAATTAACCTAACAAATAACAGATTTCAACTAGGTAAATATGATTACAAAGTTGTTCACTAATGTAAAAACGATTACAACAAAGCGATTCTTATTCTGTTTTCAACCAAAGCGAATTGGTGACGAGAGGACGAAATACATTCACATTGGCAAGCAACCAAATTCGTAGCTGTGTGCTAACATTAGCTTCTTCACAAGGTACAAATTTTTAATGGTGAATCTGGAACTATTCAAAAAGGTATCCAAGTTTATGGCACAAATTACAATCACTGCACTGCGCCCTGATTTACACAAAATTTATTAATTAGTACATTATTTTTCCAGTGACGAAGCGATACTTCACGTACATACTTAAACTGTAGGTAAGTGTTTACTGTCTTTAACAAAATGCGAAGCAGTACAATACTCGCATAAGATTTGAAGGAACTGGATATACACAAGGAATGCAGTAACATCAATGGTACGAAAGCGATAAGAGAGTCGACACGATAAAATTATTATGCGATTGTTGTGAGAATGGTTTGGTGGATACGGCGATAACGATACTTCTGGTAAACCCAGGGATTATCAATTTATTTGTTTAACGAAGACAGAATTATTCACGATGAGTGCACTCAGTCTTGTACGGGACCTTGTGGATGTTTCTCAACCACTTGAGATTATCCCGGGACTCGTAAAGTTTTCTAAGTCCAAACTTTACACACACGAAAGACGCGGGTACGCGCGACTTGCTTATTCGCAACCCTTGGAAGAACTCCCTAAACTGTCGTTTGGAATGACAATTCTCCAACCCTCAAGAGGTGGATCAAGCAGTTTATTGGTCTTGCGGAGCTCGTGATACCAGAAACACTAATAAAGACAACGAGGGTATAAGGTGAATCTGTTAGAAGCTCGGGCGTTGCCATATTTGGCGCAAAAATTAATCTTGTCCCGAACTAGGCAAAGTGACCATTTTGCGATCCAAAGGAACATAAAACTTTAAACTAATAAAAGGTAAAGGGGCGAAATTTTCTCGAAACGTGATTTTTGAATTTATAAAAACGAAACTGGAGATTATTTTATTATTATACAACGCTTTGTGCATTGCTTTTAATAAGAAATGAAAACATTTTATTAGAGAATTCTTGGGAGAAATAATGTTACAAAATTGTAAATTTAACAGTATAAAGGACGTTAAACGAGTTTTCTATTTTACAGGGGAAAAGATAAAATGTGATTTCTAGAGAATAACATAGGTACACACGGAATTGTTAATATTGAAGGAAGATTTTATTTGTTAATATTAAAAAAAATTTATTTCAGCATCGCTGGGAGAAATTTAACGACTGGATACGTAAATTCGCAGATTTTTGTAACACATTAAAAAAAGATTTCATTATTTGCAAATTTTCATAACAATATCTTTCTACCATATTTTACTATTGGTCTTATTACCATGGGCGGAGATTTAGAGAGAGGCAAGGTAAGTATGCTACGTCACTGATAAACTAATTAAGTGTTACGTTTTCGAATCGTAAACTTAACTTAGCAAACACAGTGGCTCTTGCAATTTTACCGTAGAATACTTCATTTTCTAGTAAAATTGGATTTCTCAAAACCTCTCTAATTCCACGGCCTGTAATAAGATGGTACGTTGCCTCAAAAACGGAATGTACTTATCTGCATCGAACCCCATCCTGTATCTCGTAAACGGTGCACTTTAGGGAAATGTTTTATGGCGAAGTAGGCTTAATTTTTACTTTTGAGACAACGCTATGACCCTACTATAGACTGAATTTGAAACATTTTGAAAATTCTAATGTTACTGGAAAATAATGCATTCTACGGGAAAAATGTACGAGCGATCTAAATTTGGAATTTAAAAACGTGAAAATTAATTAGTTTTTCAGAAGCGTAACATATTTTTCTCCAAAAGTATAGCTAAGTCTTTGCTTATGGTAAAAAGAAAAATGGTAAAATATGATATAAAATAGATCTTTTGTAGTAACAACCATGTACAAAATTTTATGCAAACAACTCATGTGGTTATGAAGATATTAAAAAAATAATAACTTTTTGTGTAACTTTGACACCCTGTATCTTAGAAACTAAGCGTTTTTTTGACGTAAGTTTATCTGACAAAGTGCATTTATTTTTCGGTGTTTTATCATCTCCTGAAATTATCAAGATTCAAACTGAAACACTCCGTACAATCAAAACACTATTACAAATGACTCCTCTTCTTCGTTGGTTACAATACAGTTGGGGTGACTTGGGATCTACCTGGTATCACTCACTATCTTATTATCTTATTAGCTACCTGAAACATAGATTACTTGTATTATCTCAAACTCCTTAGTTTACAGCTGTCCATCAATACGCTCTTTACTTGCATGAAGTTATAATTAATGATACTATTACAGGTTGCAATGAATGTTATGCACTTTCTTGATTTTTAAAAGCTTATTTTAATCACAAGTATATACGTGTCTTTATCAAATACGAGCCAATATATTTTTGATTATCTTTGCAATCAATTATTTCAATAATTTGAGAAATTTTACCGTTAATTTCTTGTTATCAAAATAATTGTAAGTACAATTGATATTAAATTAGAGTGTCTGACACAAGAGTTTTATAAAATAAATATCGTTTGAGTATTGTCGTCAAAGTTTTTAAAATCAGATTAGTCGAATTACGTTATTATTTTAGTTACACTTTCTTACTTGAATATTTGTATTATTTTGCTTTATTTTGACAAAACATCAACTATCTGAATCTGATTTATTTTAAAAATTATATAATTATGAAGACTCTTATGAATGAAATCAAGAAGCCATGACACAAGTAAAATGCATTTAATGCCATTGATTTCCCTTGATAAAAATTTCCTGAACCTGTTCAAGAATATCTCTCCTTGGTATTTACTGTCTTAAATATAAAAATGGTATCTACAAAAATAATTTAAATTTAGGCATTTATTACTGATTAGTACAACAGACAGTTTTGAAAGTCTCAATAACTCATAAGTCGTAACAAAATTACGTAAGCTTGTCCACAGTAGACTTTTCTATGACTACTCCAGTTTTAGATTTTACCCATCATTGGTTTCATCAATAACCAGATGTACTTTTAAAAGGTTTGTGAAAACATTGACTTTTAAAACATCAGTTTAGATGTATTATGCAGAATTTCATAATCTATTTATCTAGAAATAGAAGGCTCTTCAGAAAATATTGTATTTAGTAAATTATAAAAATCGAAAACATTAAGTGGAAGAGATTTTGCAAGTGCTAGAATTAATTCTAAATGTTTTCTATATGTAATGATTACAAAAGTGATTGCATTTCAAGAGGTTTTTACTTTTAAAAGCGAAATTGGGCAAAGATTAAAATATACAGATAATAATAGTATGTCAAAAACTTCTTAAAATTATGAGAATTCATTAAAGATTATTTGTAAATTCAAGTATCAAACATTTACATAATAGTAAATAATGCAATAATTACCTAAACGGTTTCAATTTGATTCATTAATAATGTAAATAAAAACTTTTGCAGAATTTCGATAAAAATCTCAAGATGTAATTTATTTAATTTTCATATAATAATAAAGCGCTTGAATACAGATAGTGGTACGGTTTAAAATTGCAAAAGTAAAAGGAATAGTGGGTATATTTCTTATTTCTAAATGACATGGGAAACGAGTCGTTCTCATTCCACGCAAAATAAGTTCAAGGGAATCGTTAAACTGCTCATGAATCTTTAAAGTTGGTAGCACGCGCCGGTTTCCATTGTTAATCGTGTGCGCCTACACAATTCTTCATAATCGTTTTATATTACACGGTTTTTCACATCCACACATTTATTACAAAATTCATGTCTTACAAAATTACAGACCATTTTAGAGAACTGTAATTATTTCTAAGCATTCAACCATTTAAGTCCTGTTCAAGAAAAAAAATGTAGTTGTAAATTAATATTTAAGCCAGGTGTAAGCAGGAGTTTATTGGAAAGTGGTGGTTTATGGTTTACCATCTCATTATCATCCACCTGGCTTCTCGACACACGTTCTGCCGTAATTGTACTGTTATGACCTTAACTCTTCCATATCTAATAGGGCGACCCTTGACAAGCTACACGTATTGTAAGAATTGGAATAATTCGCTAAATTACTCGTGTAACTCGTACGTGACAATGAGAATCACGTTCACAGTTCACTACCTTTTATAAATTATATATTTTTCCACCTATCGAATTTATTTAAGGGTTAATTGCAACATAAAGATGTCTTGCGCTATATAAAACTATCAATTATAATAGGTTATCAAGTCATGCGTTACCAAGAGCAAAATAATACAGTTATTTTAGTAAATTTATATCATCTGGACTTTACAAGGGATTGTATGTAGATGAGGTTTTACATATTTGTCAGGACAATTGAAGTTAACATTCTATTATGTGCTTAGTTTATACTTTATTGCTCTGGTAATGTCAACATAAAATAAGATAAATAATGTTACAACACATCCTGTAATAGTTTATTATACACATACTATAATAATAAAAGCAACAATAAAACGGTTAGTGAAATCTGAAAAGGAAAACTTCACTTTTCATCTTGACACAAGTAGTTCAATTAACCTTATTTGTAACGTTTAACTGCTGCTTAAGCGTCAACGTGTGTGGTATATTTTTTTCGGATTAAGCTTGTTATTGATAATACGCATTTGTTTTAAACTCGCGTAAGGTGTGTCCCTAATATCTGGATATTATTTACTGTAATATACTTATTTGTAACTGTAACCAAGATAAATGCACCAAACATTTAAATCGATATTCATCTTTGAATACTTAATATTGAAACTAAACCTGTTACAAAGGATTAAGAATCTTATAAACTGCAACTAACTTATATAGCAAGTATTATAAAAGTGTCATATCAATATATTGTAATGGTCCAAGTAAAATCCGGAATTCAAACACTTAAATATGGTTCATTACAACTGTTGCTCGTATAATAATTTTTACATAATTGGAGGGATTATTGAGAATCTGTTGCGGATCACTATCTGGAAACGTTGTAGTCAGATAGCTGTGTCTAGGAGAAGATCAATAGGATTTCTTACAAATCAAAAAAATTGGACCTCATGCATGCATTAAACAATAAATTAATAAGAATGTTAATTCTATTTATAAAACACAGGCTAAGACAATAGGTAATACTTGATTACCGTTAGCGAGATTCACAGTAGTCTGTATTGCTATACATATAATAGGAGCACGTAATTTTTAAGTTCTTATCAGCCCAACATGTAACAAATTAAACAGTAAATCCTACAGATGATATATTTATGAAATGAAAAAACAAAACAGAGACAGATCCATTTCTAAACTGTCTAATTTCAATGTATACCGAACAAAAATCAGATAATTAAAGATCTTGCCACTTATTTAAATTTACACCGAGTCTATGGTCAGAAAGAAATTTGTAGGAAGCTTCTAGAAGTTTTAAATCGAACTTAATATGTAAGCAGTGACATTGTCTTCGAGAATCAATTGCAGTATCACTTCAAGTCTAACAATTTCACTCCATGAAATGGTAAAAATTGTATTGTCGACTTTCTTTCATCCTTTCAGTTAACTTGAATAATAGTAAATAAAATTTAAAAAAACAATTATGAAGTGTAATCAAACACATTTTCAGGTATGCAGACACAGATCCCTTGTTGGTTACAATAGAGTTTGGGTGATTTGGTACCTACCTGGTATCACTCTTCTGCTATCTTGTCAACTAAATTAGACAAGCATTTTAGCCCTAGCCAAGAATTATAGAAAAATTGTAAACACGAAAAACGAAAAATCTACAACTAGCATCGAAACAACCGAAAACATCCACCTAGCGTTTGTGACTACATCTTCAGCGCTTTGGGGGTTTGGGATCATATAAAGGATCGAGCTTTTATTATACAATTATGTTTACATTTATCAATATGTACAGTTTAGTGTTTGTTAATTTCTTTTATTTCCGTTAATTTTATTTATATTATCATTGTTTGAAGCCAAAGCTCATGCTTGTCCCGATAGAGAATACAGCGAGGCGATTGCTACTGGCGCCCTCAATTATCTTCTTATTTTATGTTTAGGTTCTTGCCCACCTTATACCCAGATAGCATGCAAGCTTACTGTAAGCTTGCATTTGAATTGATATACGCTGACTTCGCTTACTTGATTTGGCAAGTGTATAGTAAGCTTGCTACAAGCTTGACGTTTACTCACTTGGTTTACTTTACTTGGCAAGTATATAAACAAGCTTGACTCAAGCTTGATATACACTTGCAGGCTTAACATGTATAACTTACTAAAAGCTGGTAAAATAAGCTAGACACAAGCTTAACATATAAGCTTATATCAAGCTTGCTGCATGCTTGCAGGTTTACTAGGCAAGCTTGACGTAAGCTTGTAAAACAAGCTTATCATGTGGCAACCAGGAAGCTTGATACAAACTTGATATAAGCTTTCAGGCTTGTCAAGGCAACCTTATATCAAGCTTACACCCTTGTCATGGCAAGCTTACTTCAAGCTTCTTTCAAACTATTTTTGCTATCTGGGTTGGATTCAGCACTTAGCAAATTGAGCTAGCCTGGGTCATATTAACTGTTTCCTTGCAGTGAGTCATTTACTTCCCAGAGGTAAGTGGTGCAATGTGCAGAACTCAAGCCAGGGATGCAATAGAATAATTTGCAAAAATTGCAGCACTTCCTACAACAGTGAATCTTTCAACAACAATCTCACTTCCGTTTGTTAAAATATAAAAATTAATTGCAGCCTTTACGTTGAAGATGAATTTAATTTCAGCCGAATTATCGGCAGAAAATTAAAAAAAAACAAAAGGAAAAAAAACACAAATTAACATGGTGACTTTTTGATTTTATTTATTACAGCCCAAATTTTTGATCGTTAATACGAGCATTGTCTTTAGGGGCCCATCACGGTATTATTGCAAGTCCAGGAATTCAACGATAAATTCTACAGTCTGAATCGATTGTATCATAAATTCTAAATTTGGATTGATTTTACAAATTTTAAAATATCCAATTAACTCAAGTTTGTAGCTAATTTACTAAAAGTAGATAAAAGCAAAAGACTATAATTAAATGCGTTCTTAGGTAAGCACACGCCGCTTTCTCGCTGGTTTCTATAGAGCTGGGCTAGTTTGAACCCACCTGGTATTACTCCTTTGCTGTCTTAAACATACAGTTTTACCCCTAACCTGAAATGACATGGAACTACAAGAGGCACTTCATTTTCTAATGTCATTTTATAATTATTGTCATCTTAATATTTTGTGAACATAATTAGTCATTTTCGTTAATTCAATCTTTAATTAGAATTATTTTCAATTTATTTTGTACGAGGTTTATTGAAACACAGGTGTGGCTTCTTTTAAAAATTGTTTATTGTACTTTAGTTGTTCAAATTTCCTGGAATTGTGTCGGCCAGACGTTGTTTCGAGCCGATGTTTTTTGGTATATGGGTGCGCGTTGTGTTTATATACAGTCCCTATGTGATTCCGTCTTTTAAGGGACAGTGTCGCCCCAGCATGTTACAGGCTTCAACAAACAGGCAATGTTTTATTACAAGATAGGAGTGTTCGTTTCGCTATATTTGTTTCATTCATGTTAGTACGGTTGTGTCTAGCTAGGCGTGGCTTCTAGTTTTAACCTTTTTGAGGCGCGTGGGAAGCGCGGCAAAAAGAGAGTTCACGTTTACCCTCGAGAGCATAAAGATGATGTCGCTAAAATCGTATCGTTGAAGTATTATCAAAGCTCATTGAAAGTGGTTTCTTGGGCTGCTTGTGATTATCTAATCAGAGATATCTTAAGAATTTTTGCGAGTGAATGGGATAATATCCCAAGTCTTCATTTTTTAAGTGAAGTAGTGTTTACTTCAAGTGCGTTCAATTAAAGTTGGGATTGTGAATGCAGCGTTGTTTTTATTTTGGTACTAAAGACCTAGTAAATATAAATAATATTTGAGTGTGTCCAACCTTTGTTGGTGGAGAGCTGTTGTTTAACGACTGTTCCGTCTTAATCTTGACTGATGACAACAAACACCTGTATTAGTTTTGTGAAAAGCTGAAGGTAAATGTGCGTATCGGCGTTTCGTGTTTAAATAATTATTCGTGATTCTGCGTGTTGGACTGTGTATTAAAGCGCAAGAGGGTCATCGACCACCCTGTCAACCGAATACGTCAAGTAGATTTGAAAGAAAATTTACTGCCTTGGGTCCAAATCTGGTAGGACCTCCCGTCCCACTGCTCGATTAAATTTGGGGTAGTTCTAGGTTGATAGTTTTATTTGTCATCTTTCTTTGTGTATTATAATTAGATACATATTATGCATTTTTGTATGTAAATTTGCCTAATGCTTCTTGTGTTTTGTTATACGTAAGTTAGATAACAAGATCTTGTTATTTGTTGCAGTTATAACTTTATTTAAGTTAATTATCTTATTTTTTGTTGCTATAATTTGTTTTTATCAAAGCTTATCGTTCTTTTATGAATTTTTCTTCTTCTATTTTTATCGATAACTTCGTCAATTGTAGATATATCTTAGTGTACTTTATTATTTACTGTTTCTTCCTCCTTTCAGGTAATGTAAATAGACTTAGTTGTGCGCCTTGACGATTTTGTACAGGTATTGTAAACCAGATATTTGGACTAGTGAAAGGGGAGCTAAATAAGTCATTTTTGTTTTTGTTTTCTTCTTCTTAGCAAAATTTAGTTACATCATTACAGACTGGAGTGATATATGGTTGCTTCGTGTAGATTTGCAGTGCAAACTAAGTTAAGCAAACTTTTGAGAATTGTTTAAGCAAACAAGGAAATGCGACGACTATGGCATGATTCCTGGCGCCCATGCTAAATTTATAAGTGGGTTTTTTTATTGAATTTTAATTTAATTTATGCTTGTGAACCCCTCCCCTCCATTCTCCGACATTTTGAGCCGCTGTGTGCACAACGTTAGTCTGAGCGGTCATTAAGGCCACTTTTTCTGCTTTTGCCCGTAACAATTTATTAAGCTACAATAAAAGCAAATTTAACTCAAAGATAAAACTCTACATTTTTATGTAAAATAAACACAGATTAAGAGATTTCATTACTAAATCAATAGAATGCAACCTAACGCTAACAAGCCTGTTTCTATTCTTTCGTTACTACGACCCCTTCACTTAAATCTTGCGTCACATTGTTTCCACTGTCCGTTCAATTTCCTCGATTTGGGCTATGTTGAAGTAGTAATCTCGAATCTGTGCAAAAACG
The DNA here is from genome assembly GCA_011009095.1 of Ignelater luminosus. Lineage (NCBI taxonomy): Eukaryota > Metazoa > Arthropoda > Insecta > Coleoptera > Elateridae > Ignelater > Ignelater luminosus. Next base: position 27,843 of record VTPC01008638.1, on the reverse strand, counting down.
AAAAGTGACATCTTAAAATGCAACGGTCATGGAACAAAGATTCTCTAACTTCGTGAAATGGAAACTACTCTCATGTCAGTATGTTTTCATCCAGACAAATACGGTGATTCTAGAAATTCTGTACAACAACAACAAACGCGTCACGAATTGATATTTCCAACTTAATAAACAGAAATTTCATATTTTAATGAGGAAAATCAACAACGTGATTGAAGAGTTTAGAAGAACTTAGTTATCAAGCCTTTCTGTGCTGTCTAGAACAGCAAATTTGAAAGAATTCAGCTTTTTAGCTATCCTCCAGTAAACATATTCAGAGAAAAAGGCGTACGCTTTTGGAGATGCACTAAAACTAATAAATGTAAACTTTGATCATTTTGAACTTGCAAGCTTGGATTAAAAACGCTCTACTATTTTTAATAGTCATATCCATAAGTGTTAGATATTAACGG
>VTPC01008638.1:0-26994 GCA_011009095.1 Ignelater luminosus | reverse complement strand
AAGAAAAATGAATTCTGTCAATGCGAGCTTCCAGTATTGTAATTGCATACCCTGAGGTTTTTAAAAGATTCGAGATCTCTAGATTATATTCTCCGCTAGTGTTAGAATTAATATTTATATATGAAAGCAATATGTGCCGCCGATAATTCAATGAGTGACAGGATAGTATAAATTACATTTCCTCTGAATACAATTACGAACAATAAATTCTTTTATAATTATATCAAAGGTTGTTTGTTGTAGACTTTCAAACATTAATAAGGTGCTGTCACACGTCAAGCAAATAAGATCCTAAAAATTCTATTCAATGATAGTTAAAAATTTCGATGTGATGTTACCTTTGACTGTTTAATTATAAATAATTTACATGATATTACAAACTGTGAGATGTAGACTTTCTAATTGCAAAATTAACCCTTGCTAATATCGTTTAAAATTTTTCCAAAACGTTTTAGTTTAATTTCTTTTAACAAATTAAATTAAATTAATCTTTCCCTGTAATTAATTACTAATTATATTTTGACGAAAACAGGTTTGCGCGTAACTTTAATCAGTAAAAGGTGTTGTTTAACATACATACATAAATACAGTAATGTCTTTTTTCTACATTCGGCAGATGCGCCAAACCGACCATGTAATTTATTAACTTTATCTTACCTTTTCAGGATTAATCATACAGCCGTCATAAGATATGTACTTTGCTCGTTTGATATGAGATTTTATGTGCTTGTCACAAACTTGACATGATTAACACTTTTATGTTTACACGACAAAAATCAATTAAGCAAAATTAGGAAATTAGACAAATTAAATTAAATCGTGTGTCAAACATAACCTAAATCATATAAAAAAAAATAAATTATTATTTCGAAAATAAAATTTAGAAATAAATTACAAAAGAAAACTGGGAAATGAAAGTGCAGTCAGAAATTTTGCATATAACATCAAAATAGATGACTCAACTAAAATAATAAATTTACCTTAAATTGAAAAGTAATAGGTAATCACTTTCATAATTTCCATAAATATTAATTCGATTATTAAGATAGTAGACTTCCGAGTAGAGGATTATTATTACTTTGTTTATTGTTTAGCTAAAACGTTAGATCTGTATACTTGGCAGCCAAAATTTCTGTTTCTGAAGGAAGGATTTCCGTAGCCGGGATCCAAGTATATTGGGATAAGTTATCCTGGTGGGCAGTCTAATTATTATTACTTAATACTTGAAAATGATATTCAACAAAACTAAATAGGGCAAAGCAAAAAGGAACCTGGCGCTGAAAAATGATTTCAGTATAATACTTAAATCATTTCGTTCTGTTGTGCTTTGCTATTGCAATCTACAGTTATCTAGCTTATTTAAGTTTCGAAGCTGTAAATTGCTGTAATATTAAAAGTTTGAGAATTTTTCATTTTGAAATCCTATATTTATGTTTTTGAAAATTTATTAATAATAAAATAATAAAAAATCTTTAATATTAAATATCAACAGGTTGATCTAAAATTCTAATTGAAAATTCAGGTTAGTATTATTTTTAAAGTGTAAATTTCCCTAATCTTCGTGAACTAGCATAATCGGATAACAAAAAAACAATAAGATTTGACGCCCCCAGTTGATTAGACTAAAAAGAATTATTTTTATCTGTATCGATTTAAGTAGCATTGTTTTATAATTTTTTGTATGTGAAAGCTGCAAGGTCGCTGTGACGCCAGAGTTATTATAATAATTTTACTTTAATTCTTCAAAAATTAAATTAGCTAATTTAAATATCTTTTATTATTATTAATTATAGTTATTATTTATTTATTCAAATTTAAATTAAAATTCAATTAATAAAAATATTAAATTTAATGGTAGAGAAACCACAAAAACCAAATAAAATTATTTAGAACAACAACGTCATTATAAAACGATTCACCAGACATACAATTAAAATATTTAAACAGTCAGGAAGATGTTTAAATATATGTTATAACTTGGTGAATTTTCAATAGACGATTTAAGTTCTTACAATAGTAAAACAGAGGTGTAGTTTTCTAAGTTTGCGTATCGTTATACAATAGTTGATGTCAAGAAACCGACAATTATACTGTCCGTATAACGATAAGTGATAATTTTATCGTTTAAACATGACGGTACAAAGGGTTATTCTTCAACAAACCCATATTCGTAGTTCAGTTTTAATTGTAAAGGTGAACGTTCCCACGGAACGGATATTATACATTTAAGACGTTCAGTACTTTTTTCAGTGATGAATTGTTCAAGGTATATTACTGTTGTTAATTTTCAAGATCTTCAGACACTCCTCCATGATATTGCAAAAACAAATGTATATCAGAGCAAGATATAACTCGAAAAAATACCACACACGTTGATCTGAATGCAGATAAATATTGCAAATGATAGCAAATAAAAAATAAAGATCCATCTTATCCTAGTTAATTAAGTGGCTGTTAAAATTTTTCTGATTTAATTTGTTCCAATTTGAAACTGTATCTCTGTCTAATTATAGTTACAAATTTTAAAATAAGGAACAGAAAGAATTACTTTTGTTTTTGCATTTCCTCTAAAGGATATTGTGTTTGCAGGAAATAATGCATCCGCAAGAAATGGCGTTTTTTAAATATCTTTATACTAAGTATTACACGGTCTTTTGTAGTGGCCCACACTTGTTTTGATTGATGTACCTTATTAACCTTGTAAAATAATTACTGAACACTTAAGTCTTTACATGCCTAAAGCGTTTTATAACTTCTATAATTCTGATCCAATTTTAAATCAGTTTAGAGGTGTTTCAGTATTTGATTTCAGTTAAAAATGAATTTTTAAGATCCAATTCGCTAGTCTAAAACACAAAATCTTTTTTGTTGATTTAGAGTGTTTAACCGTTAATATCTAACACTTATGGATATGACTATTAAAAATAGTAGAGAGTTTTTAATCCAAGCTTGCAAGTTCAAAATGATCAAAGTTTACATTTATTAGTTTTAGTGCATCTCCAAAAGCGTACGCCTTTTCCTCTGAATATGTCTACTGGAGGATAGCTAAAAAGCTGAATTCTTTCAAATTTGCTGTTCTAGATAGCACAGAAAGACTTGATAACTAAGTTCTTCTAAACTCTTCAATCACGTTGTTGATTTTTCTCCTTGAAATATGAAATTTCTGTTGTTGTTGTACAGAATTTCTAGAATCACCGTATTTGTCTGGATGAAAACATACTGACATGAGAGTAGTTTCCATTTCACGAAGTTAGAGAATTTTTGTTCCATGACCGTTACATTTTAAGATGTCACTTTTCGTTTTTGCACAGATTCGAGATTACTACTTCTGATAATATCTCATTTGTAATGTTTAAGTTGGACTTGGGCACTGTTTAAAAAAAAACAAAAAAAAACATGTCACTGTCAATATCCGTTTCGGTTGCTTTTTATGTTGAATTCACGATGTGTGAAAATAAAGTTAATTTAAATGTTTAAATGCATGTATTTATTTATTTATTTGACAATTAAATAAAACATTGGCCCTTCGTCGGATGATTATTTAAATGGTTTAGAAGATATTGGCAGTTATGCTTCCTTGTTTGTGTGCTGTAATGGACGTCGATGGTGATTTCATTTAATGTTGCTGATGGGTCGTCAAGCTTGAAGAATAGGGAAAATAAAGTTGGGGCTGTCCATCGTTAAGTATCTGGTAACTAAAACATCCTTTCTTAATTCCCTATCTTTACATTTTTAATTTGAAGCCGTAATAAATAATATGCCTGAAACAACGGAGATTAGAGAGTTAACCCGTAAACGTGGGGGAGTAAACCATAAATTAACTAATTTTGTCAAACACGTTGTACCAATTTATAATAAGTTCAAAATTAATCCGTCTCTCGATGATGAAGTAATCATCGAGCTTCAAAATAGACTCGATAAATTAGAAATAATTTATAATGGGTTTGAAGGAATTCAATTAGAAATTGAATCCTTGTCCCCAGATAATGTTTTAGAGGGTCATTATAAGGAACGTGATGAGTTCACTGATAAATACAATAAGTATTATGCAATTACAAAAAAAATGCTTAATGCAAAGGTAGGTGACCAAATCTCAAATAATAAATCACGTAGTCGCTCATGTTCTAGTTCAAGTAAATCTCATTGTTGTTCTAGACGCAGTTCTAGGGGCATTGCAAATAACTTGCTAAATAATATTAAATTACCAGTAATTGACCTCCCAAAATTCCAAGGTAGTTATGATAACTGGCTTACATTCAAAGACACATTTGAATCACTGATTCATTTAAATGATTCTATAAATTCGATTCAGAAGTTTCATTATTTGAAAGCTTCGTTGGAAGCTGATGCTCTTAACATCATACAATCTTTGGAATTTTCATCTGAGAATTATAAGACTGCATGGGATCTATTGTGTAATAGATATAATAATAAAAGATTACTAATCAATACTCACATAAGGGCTTTATTTAATCTATCACCAGTTGTAAAAGATTTTGCGGTATCAATCCGATCTTTGATAGATACATTGTTTAAACATGTAAAAACGTTAGAGGTTTTAGGTCAACCAACGAAGCATTGGAATCCTTTATTAATTTTTATTGTCTGTTCTAAGTTAGACAGAGCTAGTGCTTGTGAATGGGAGAAACATAATACAGTAGATGAAATTCCTAGCCTAAAGAGAATGCAAGACTTTTTAAAGGGAAGGGCTAATTTATTAGAGTCTGTCGATTTTAATGTAAAAAATAAGGTTATTAATAATTCATCAAGTCCTGTTCATAAGTTAAGATTAAAAAATGATAGTAGTCATGTTGTTGCTTTTAATGGAAAGTGTAACTTTTGTAGAAAACCACACAAAATTTATACTTGTAAAGAGTTTTTACAGTTATCAATTGATGATAGAATTGCCAAGGTTTCTGAGTTAAATTTATGCAAAAATTGCCTATGTTCTAGACATGAATCTGCAAGGTGTAAGGCAGGATCGTGTAAGGTTTGCAAACAGAAACATAATAAGTTGTTGCATCCTACAGTCAGTGGTAAGAAATCTGTACAAGAGGCTGAATCCTTTGCTTCATCATATGTCTCTAATGATATAGAAGGTTCATATGTAATGCTATCAACAGTTTGTTCATATATATATGATAAAGCAGGGAACCCTCATATTTGCAATTGCTTGCTGGACAATGGTTCTCAGCCGAATTTTGTAACTTCAAATTTAGTTTAGAAATCTAGAACTTGATGAAATTCCAGTTCATATTTCAATTAATGGGGTCAGTAATGTTATTGCTAATGTGAGGTCTAAATGTAATGTTCGGCTTGCCTCCATGCACAACAACTTTAATTTAAAATTATCTTGTTATGTTCTTCCTACTATAACAGGGTGCTTACCAAATGTCGAAGTTAATATATCTGATTGGAAATTGCCGAATAATGTTTCTCTTGCAGATCCAAAGTTCAATATTCCAAAACAAATAGACCTTTTAATTGGAGCTAGTCACTTTTTGGAGAATCTTCAGGGCTGGAATAATTCATTTAGGAAAAGGAATGCCTGTACTTCAAAATACTAAATTCGGATATACAGTTACAGGTCAAATTAATATACCTAATTTGGGACAATATTGTCATCTTAATACAAATGAAAATTTGACTAATAATCTTAAATGTTCAATCCAAAATGATTTACAAAAGTTTTGGTTGTTAGAAGAGGTTAATGTAAGTCCATTATTATCTAATGATGACAAACAATGCGAAGAATATTTTTGTCACACAACGATTAGAAATCAAGACGGTCGTTTTGTAGTTAGAATCCCGTTCAAGGAAAGTATTCAGAAATTGGGCGATTCTAAAGAATTAGCTATTAAACGATTTTTGAGTTTGGAAAATCGGTTTGATAAAAATGAAAATTTAAAAACGGATTATATTAATTTTATGAAAGAATATCAGAATTTAGGGCATATGTCAGTTGCTTTAGAAACAGATGCTTCTAAGCCTACTTATTTTCTTCCGCATCATGCAGTGTTTAAAGAAGACAGCTTAACATCGAAAATAAGGGTAGTTTTCAATGGCTCGGCTCCATCAACTTCAGGTTATTCATTAAATGATTTGCAATGTACAGGTCCTGCCATTCAAAATTGTATCGTGTCTATACTTTTAAGATTTCGTATGCATAATTATGTTGTTACGTCAGATATAAGTAAAATGTATAGACAAATCTTAATTGATCCCGATGATCAACAACTCCAACGAATCATTTGGAGAAACGATCCAAATGATGATTTACAAGCTTTTAATTTGAATACAGTGACATATGGCACTACTAGTGCACCCTTTCTTGCTATCCGTTGCATTAAAGAATTAGTAAAATTATCTTACACTGATTACCCTGTTGCCTCAAAAGTCATTTCTAATGACTTTTATGTCGATAATCTAATTTCAGGATTTAATACAAAAGAAGAGGCAATTAAAACTTGCCAAGAAATAGTCATAATTTTAAAATCTGCTCAATTTGAGCTGCGGAAGTGGAGATCAAATGATACTGACATTCTAAATGAATTGAAAAATGATAATGATACAATAAGTGTTATCAGCTTTGTAGATAAAAATATTAAGACATTGGGAATTCAGTGGTCAGTGGAATCTGATAGTTTTTCCTATCATATAGCAGAAATCACTGAAATAACATGTACCAAACGTAGTATTCTATCAGAAATTGCAAAAATATATGATCCATTGGGACTAATTAGTTCCTGTGTTATATATGCAAAGATTATAATTCAGAGATTGTGGTGCTTGCGAATTGCTTGGGATGATGAAGTCCCAAATGAGATTAAATTTCAGTGGATAACGTTCCGTAAAAATTTGAACGTTTTGAATCAACTTCAAGTTCCACGGCATGTAGTTTTATTTGATTATATTTATATACAAGTACATGGCTTTTGCGATGCCTCGGAACGTGCTTACGGTGCTTGTGTTTATGTGCGTACCGAAAATAATACTGGATCACAGGTGTCTTTGCTCTGTGCTAAGTCAAAGGTGGCACCTTTGAAGACCACAACTATTCCCCGTTTAGAATTGTGTAGAGCTTTACTTTTAGCAAAGTTAGTCGATAAGGTTACTAATTCACTTAATGTATCAGTTGAATGTTTCTTATGGTCTGATTCAAGTGTAGTTTTGCAATGGATTAACACTGAACCATATAAATTGCAAACCTTTGTGGGAAATAGGGTTAATTAAATTTAAGAGATTACTACTAATTATAAGTGGGGTTATGTTTCCACAAAGGAGAATCCTGCTGATCTTGTGTCAAGAGGTGTTGTGCCTCATGAAATTATTAATAATGGTTTATGGTGGAACGGTCCACCTTGGTTAAAGACTTTTGATAAAAGTAAGTAGTCTAGAGAAATTCCTTTGTCAAAGGATAAGATCCCCGAATTAAAGAGAGAAACATCAATAAATTCTTTTGTAACTAGCGTTAGATCTGAATTAAATATATTTGAAAAATCTTTTAAGCTACTAAAGTTAAAACGTGCTGTTGCTTATTGCTTTAGATTTTATTTGAATCTCAGAAAAGCTAAAGACTCTAGAATATTGGGCCCTTTAACTGTAGAGGAATTAGAATGTGCAATGAAACGTTTAGTAAAAATTGCTCAAAATCGTTGAAAATATTGTTCTTTCAAGGTTGGGGGCAATGATAATATCTCATTTGTAATGTTTAAGTTGGACTTGGGCACTGTTTTAAAAAAACAAAAAAAACATGTCACTGTCAATATCCGTTTCGGTTGCTTTTTATGTTGAATTCACGATGTGTGAAAATAAAGTTAATTTAAATGTTTAAATGCACGTATTTATTTATTTATTTGACAATTAAATAAAACAACTTCAACATAGCCCAAGTCGAGGAAATTGAACGGACAGTGGAAACAATGTGACGCAAGATTTAAATGAAGGGGTCGTAGTAACGAAAGAATAGAAACAGGCTTGTTAGCGTTAGGTTGCATTCTATTGATTTTGTTATGAAATCTCTTAATCTGTGTTTATTTTACATAAAAATGTAGGGTTTTATCTTTGAGTTAAATTTGCTTTTATTGTAGCTTAATAAATTGTTACGGGCAAAAGCAGAAAAAGTGGCCTTAATGACCGCTCAGACTAACGTTGTGCACACAGCGGCTTAAAATGTCGGAGAATGGAGGGGAGGGGTTCACAAGCATAAATTAAAATTCAATAAAAAACCCAATTATAATTGCAACAAATAACAAGATTTTGTTATCTAACTTACGTATAACAAAACACAAGAAGCATTAGGCAAATTTACATACAAAAATACATAATATGTATCTAATTATAATACACAAAGAAAGATAACAAATAAAACTATCAACCTAGAATTACCCTAAATTTAATCGAGCAGTGGGACGGGAGGCCCTACCAGATTTGGACCCAAGGCAGTAAATTTTCTTTCAAATCTACTTGACGTTTTCGGTTGACAGGGTGGTCGATGGCCCTCTTGCGCTTCAATACACAGTGCAACACGCAGAAATGTTTTACTTAATCACAAATAATTGTTTAAACACGAAACGCCGATACGCACATTTACATTCAGCTTTTCACAAAACTAATACAGGTATTTGTTTTCATCAGTCAAGATTAAGACGGAACAGTCGTTAAACAACAGCTCTCCACCAACGAAGGTTGGACACACTCAAATATTATTTATATTTACTAGGTCTTTAGTACCAAAATAAAGACAACGCTGTATTCACAATCCCAACTTTAATTGGACGCACTTGAAGTAAACACTACTTCACTTATAAAATAAAGACTTGGGATATTATCCCATTCACTTGCAAAAATTCTTAAAATATCTCTGATTAGATAATCGCAAGCAGCCCAAGAAACCACTTTCAATGAGCTTTGATAATACTTCAACACAACGATACGATTTTAGCGACATCACCTTTATACTCTCGAGGGTAGACGTAAACTCTCTTTTTGCCGTGCTTCAAAAAGGTTAAAAGTAGAAGCCACGCCTAGCTAGACACAACCGTACTAACATGAATGAAACAAAAATAGCGAAACGAACACCCCTATCTTGTAATAAAACATTGCCTGCCTGTTGAAACCTGTAACATGCCGGGGCGACACATTCCGAGTCCGCAGATGTCTTTTGAAAGATGGAATCACATAGGGACTGTATATAAACACAACGCGCACCCATATACCAAAAAACCTCGGCTTGAAACAACGTCTGGCCGACACAATTCCAGGAAATTTGAACAACTAAACTACAATAAACAATTTTTAAAAGAAGCCACACCTGTGTTTCAATAAACCTCGTACAAAATAAATTGAAAATAATTCTAATTAATGATTGAATAAACGAAAATGATTAATTATGTTTACAAAATATTAAGACGACAATAATTATAAAATGACATTAGAAAATGAAGTGCCTCTTGTAGTTCTATGTCATTTCAGGTTAGGGGTAAAATTGTATGATTAAGACAGCAAAGGAGTAATACCAGGTGGGTCCAAACTAGCCCAGCTCTATAGAAACCAGCGAGAAAGAAGCATATGCTTACCTAAGAACGCATTTAATTACATTTACGATAGTCTTTTGCTTCTATCTACTTTTAGTAAATTAACTAGAAACTTGAGTTAATTCGAAATTCTAAAATTTGTAAAATCAATAATATCCAAATTTAGAATTTATGATACAATCGATTCAGACTGTAGAATTTATCGTCGAATTCCTGGACTTGCAATAATACCATGATGGGCCCCTGAAGACAATGCTCGTATTAACGATCAAAAATTTGGGCTCAAAGCAATAAAGGAATAAATAAAATCAAAAAGTCACCATGTTAATTTGTGTTTTTTTTGCTTCTGTTTTTTTTTAATTTTCTGCCGATAATCTTCAACGTAAAGGCTGCAATTAATTTTTATATTTTAACACACGGAAGTAAGATTGTTGTTGAAAGATTCACTGTTGTAGGAAGTGCTGCAATTTTTGCAAATTATTCTATTGCATCCCTGGCTTGAGTTCTGCACATTGTACTACTTTCCTCTGGAAAGTAAATGACTCACTGCAAAGAAACAGTTAATATGACCCAGGCTAGCTCAATTTGCTGAGTGCTGGATCCTACTCAGATAGCAAAAATAGTTTGAAAGAAGCTTGAAGTAAGCTTGCCACGACAAGGGTGTAAGCTTGATATAAGGTTGCCTTGACAAGTCTGAAAGCTTATATCAAGTTTGTATCAAGCTTCCTGGTTACCACATGAAAGCTTGCAGCAAGCTTGTTATACAAGCTTACGTCAAGCTTGCCTAGTAAACCTGCAAGTATGCAGCAAGCTTGAAATAAGCTTATATGTTAAGCTTGTGTCTAGCTTATTTTACCAGCTTCCAGTAAGTTACACATGTCAAGCCTGCAAGTGTATATCAAGCTTGATTCAAGCTTGTTTATATACTTGCCAAGTAAAGTAAACCAAGCGAGTAAACGTCAAGCTTGTAGCAAGCTTACTATACACTTGCCAAATCAAGTAAGCGAAGTCAGCGTATATCAATCCAAATGCAAGCTTACAGTAAGCTTGCACGCTATCTGGGTATAAGGTGGGCAAGAACCTGAACATAAAGTAAGAAGATAATTGAGGACGCCAGTAGCAGTCGCCTCGCTGTATCTTCTACCGGAACAAACATGAGCTGTAATTTGGCTCCAAACAATGATAATATAAATAAAATTAATCAAAATAAGGGAACACTAGATTGTAAATATTGATAAATGTAAACATAATTGTATAATAAAAAACACGATCCTTTATATGATCCCAAACCCCCAAAGCGCTAAAGATGTAGTCACAAACGCTAGGTGGATGTTTTCGGTTGTTTCGATGCTAGTTGTAGATTTTTCGTTTTTCGTGTTTACAATTTTTCTATAATTCTTGGCTAGGGCTAAAATGCTTGTCTAATTTAGTTGACAAGATAGCAGAAGAGTGATACCAGGTAGGAACCAAATCACCCAAACTCTATTGTAACCAACAAGGGATCTGTGTCTGCATACCTGGAAATGTGTTTGATTACACTTCATAATTGTTTTTTTAAATTTTATTTACTATTATTCAAGTTAACTAAAAGGATGAAAGAAAGTCGACAATACAATTTTTACCATTTCATGGAGTAAAATTGTTAGACTTGAAGTGATACTGCAATTGATTCCTGAAGACAATGTCACTGCTTACATATTAAGTTCGATTTAAAACTTCTAGACGCTTCCTACAAATTTCTTTCTGACTATAGACTCGGTGTAAATTTAAATAAGTGGCAAAATCTTTAATTATCTGATTTTTGTTCGGTATACATTGAAATGGATCTGTCTCTGTTTTGTTTTTTCATTTCATAAATAACACATCGTTCAATAAGTCCCGAGACTAACCCAGAGATGGTGCTAGTAGTACCAAACTAGCCACGTTTCCCTAGAGTGCGAACCTTCACATGAAACGTGTAAAAAGTTCACGTCGATTGGACCACAAACAGCAGAGTTATCGAGGTTAGAGTAAAGTCACTTTGTAATTTGTTTGAAAAATGGAACAAAGCGAGTTTCGCGTGTTGATAAAACATTGTTTTTTAATGGGTAAAAACACCGTAGAAGCCCAGCAATAGCTTGAGAAACGTTACCCGGACTCCTCTCCATCCAAATCAACGATTTGTCGTTGGTATGCTGAGTTTAAACGTGGTCGTACGGACACAAACGATGCGGAACGTTCGGGTAGGCCTTTGGAAGCCGTTACACCGGAAAATGTGAGTAAAGTATTCAAAATCGTAATGAAAAATCGCAAAGTAAAGGTCCGTGAGATTGCAGAAATGACACAGATATCATCTGGAGGCGTATTTACAATCCTTCATGAAAGATTGAGCATGAAAAAGGTTTTTTTCAAGTGGGTGCCGCGATTGCTTTCAATGGAACAAAAACAGCAACGAATCGACGATTCAGAGAGCTGTTTATCGCTATTTACTCGCAATAAATTTCCTGCGTCGATACGTGACCATGGATGAAACATGGATACATCATTTCACTCCAGAGTCGAATCGGCAATCATCTGAGTGGCGCATGGCTGGCGAAAACCGCCCAAAGCGTCCAAAAACGCAGCAATCTGCTGGCAAAGTCATGGCGTCATTTTCATTGACTACCTGGAAAAAGGTAAATCGATCAACAGTGATTATTATATTGACTTGTTGGTACGTTTGAAGGAGGAGATCGCAGCAAAACGACCGCACATGAAGAAGAAAAAAATCCTTTTTCAGCAAGACAATGCACCATGCCACAAGTCCATGAAAACAATGGCAAAAATCTACGAGTTGGGCTTTGATTTGCTTCCCCACCCCCCGTATTCGCCAGATTTAGCCCCCAGCGACTACTGGCTCTTTGCTGATCTCAAAAAAATGCTCCAGGGAAAAACATTTGGCTCGAATGAGGAGGTCATTGCCGAAACTGAAGCCTATTTTGAAGCAAAGGATAAATCCTTCTATAAACATGGTATAGAAATGTTGGAAAGGCGTTGGAAAGATTGTATCACTCTAAAAGGATTTGATGAATAAAAATGATTTTTGAAAAAAAAAATGTTGTTTTCGTTGTTAGTCTCGGGACTTATTGAACGATGTGTTATATCATCTGTAGGTTTTATTGTTTAATTTGTTACATGTTGGGCTGATAAGAACTTAAAAATTACGTGCTCCTATTATATGTATAGCAATACAGACACTGTGAATCTCGCTAACGGTAATCAAGTATTACCTTTTGTCTTAGCCTGTGTTTTATAAATAGAATTAACATGCTTATTAATTAATTGTTTAATGCATGCATGAGGTCCAAATTTTTTGATTTGTAAGAAACCCTATTGATCTTTTCCTAGACACAGCTATCTGACTACAACGTTTCCAGATAGTGATCCACAACAGATTCTCAATAATCCCTCCAATTATGTAAAAATTATTATACGAGCAATAGTTGTAATGAACCATATTTAAGTGTTTGAATTCCGGATTTTACTTGGACCATTACAATATATTGATATGACACTTTTATAATACTTGCTATATAAGTTAGTTGCAGTTTATAAGATTCTTAATCCTTTGTAACAGGTTTAGTTTCAATATTAAGTATTCAAAGATGAATATCGATTTAAATGTTTGGTGCATTTATCTTGGTTACAGTTACAAATAAGTATATTACAGTAAATAATATCCAGATATTAGGGACACACCTTACGCGAGTTTAAAACAAATGCGTATTATCAATAACAAGCTTAATCCGAAAAAAATATACCACACACGTTGACGCTTAAGCAGCAGTTAAACGTTACAAATAAGGTTAATTGAACTACTTGTGTCAAGATGAAAAGTGAAGTTTTCCTTTTCAGATTTCACTAACCGTTTTATTGTTGCTTTTATTATTATAGTATGTGTATAATAAACTATTACAGGATGTGTTGTAACATTATTTATCTTATTTTATGTTGACATTACCAGAGCAATAAAGTATAAACTAAGCACATAATAGAATGTTAACTTCAATTGTCCTGACAAATATGTAAAACCTCATCTACATACAATCCCTTGTAAAGTCCAGATGATATAAATTTACTAAAATAACTGTATTATTTTGCTCTTGGTAACGCATGACTTGATAACCTATTATAATTGATAGTTTTATATAGCGCAAGACATCTTTATGTTGCAATTAACCCTTAAATAAATTCGATAGGTAGAAAAATATATAATTTATAAAAGGTAGTGAACTGTGAACGTGATTCTCATTGTCACGTACGAGTTACACGAGTAATTTAGCGAATTATTCCAATTCTTACAATACGTGTAGCTTGTCAAGGGTCGCCCTATTAGATATGGAAGAGTTAAGGTCATAACAGTACAATTACGGCAGAACGTGTGTCGAGAAGCCAGGTGGATGATAATGAGATGGTAAACCATAAACCACCACTTTCCAATAAACTCCTGCTTACACCTGGCTTAAATATTAATTTACAACTACATTTTTTTTCTTGAACAAGACTTAAATGGTTGAATGCTTAGAAATAATTACAGTTCTCTAAAATGGTCTGTAATTTTGTAAGACATGAATTTTGTAATAAATGTGTGGATGTGAAAAACCGTGTAATATAAAACGATTATGAAGAATTGTGTAGGCGCACACGATTAACAATGGAAACCGGCGCGTGCTACCAACTTTAAAGAATCATGAGCAGTTTAACGATTCCCTTGAACTTATTTTGCGTGGAATGAGAACGACTCGTTTCCCATGTCATTTAGAAATAAGAAATATACCCACTATTCCTTTTACTTTTGCAATTTTAAACCGTACCACTATCTGTATTCAAGCGCTTTATTATTATATGAAAATTAAATAAATTACATCTTGAGATTTTTATCGAAATTCTGCAAAAGTTTTTATTTACATTATTAATGAATCAAATTGAAACCGTTTAGGTAATTATTGCATTATTTACTATTATGTAAATGTTTGATACTTGAATTTACAAATAATCTTTAATGAATTCTCATAATTTTAAGAAGTTTTTGACATACTATTATTATCTGTATATTTTAATCTTTGCCCAATTTCGCTTTTAAAAGTAAAAACCTCTTGAAATGCAATCACTTTTGTAATCATTACATATAGAAAACATTTAGAATTAATTCTAGCACTTGCAAAATCTCTTCCACTTAATGTTTTCGATTTTTATAATTTACTAAATACAATATCTTCTGAAGAGTCTTCTATTTCTAGATAAATAGATTATGAAATTCTGCATAATACATCTAAACTGATGTTTTAAAAGTCAATGTTTTCACAAACCTTTTAAAAGTACATCTGGTTATTGATGCAACCAATGATGGGTAAAATCTAAAACTGGAGTAGTCATAGAAAAGTCTACTGTGGACAAGCTTACGTAATTTTGTTACGACTTATGAGTTATTGAGACTTTCAAAACTGTCTGTTGTACTAATCAGTAATAAATGCCTAAATTTAAATTATTTTTGTAGATACCATTTTTATATTTAAGACAGTAAATACCAAGGAGAGATATTCTTGAACAGGTTCAGGAAATTTTTATCAAGGGAAATCAATGGCATTAAATGCATTTTACTTGTGTCATGGCTTCTTGATTTCATTCATAAGAGTCTTCATAATTATATAATTTTTAAAATAAATCAGATTCAGATAGTTGATGTTTTGTCAAAATAAAGCAAAATGATACAAATATTCAAGTAAGAAAGTGTAACTAAAATAATAACGTAATTCGACTAATCTGATTTTAAAAACTTTGACGACAATACTCAAACGATATTTATTTTATAAAACTCTTGTGTCAGACACTCTAATTTAATATCAATTGTACTTACAATTATTTTGATAACAAGAAATTAACGGTAAAATTTCTCAAATTATTGAAATAATTGATTGCAAAGATAATCAAAAATATATTGGCTCGTATTTGATAAAGACACGTATATACTTGTGATTAAAATAAGCTTTTAAAAATCAAGAAAGTGCATAACATTCATTGCAACCTGTAATAGTATTAATAGTATCATTAATTATAACTTCATGCAAGTAAAGAGCGTATTGATGGACAGCTGTAAACTAAGGAGTTTGAGATAATACAAGTAATCTATGTTTCAGGTAGCTAATAAGATAATAAGATAGTGAGTGATACCAGGTAGATCCCAAGTCACCCCAACTGTATTGTAACCAACGAAGAAGAGTAGTCATTTGTAATAGTGTTTTGATTGTACAGAGTGTTTCAGTTTGAATCTTGATAATTTCAGGAGATGATAAAACACCGAAAAATAAATGCACTTTGTCAGATAAACTTACATCAAAAAAACGCTTAGTTTCTAAGATACAGGGTGTCAAAGTTACACAAAAAGTTATTATTTTTTTAATATCTCCATAACCACATGAGTTGTTTGCATGAAATTTTGTACATGGTACAAAAGATCTATTTTTTATCATTTGTCTTTTTACCATAAGCGAAGACTTAGCTATACTTTTGAAGAAAAATATGTTACGCTTCTGAAATACTAATTAATTTTCACGTTTTTAAATTCCAAATGTAGATCGCTCGTACATTTTTCCCGTAGAATGCATTATTTTCCAGTAACATTGGAATTTTCAAAATGTCTCAAATTCGGTCTATAGTTAGGTCATAGCGTTGTCTCAAAAATAAAAATTAAGCCTACTTCGCCATAGAACATTTCCCTAAAGTACACCGTTTACGAAATACAGGAAGGGGTTCGATGCAGATAAGTACATTCCGTTTTTGAGGCAACGTACCATCTTATTACAGGCCGTGGAATTAGAGAGGTTTTGAGAAATCCAATTTTACTAGAAAATGAAGCATTCTATGGTAAAATTGCAAGAGCCACTGTGTTTGCTAAGTTAAGTTTACGATTCGAAAACGTAACACTTAATTAGTTTGTCAGTGACGTAGTATATGTTACTTTTCTTGCCTCTCTCTAAATCTACGCCCATGGTAATAAGACCAATAGTAAAATATGGTAGAAAGATATTGTTATGAAAATTTGCAAATAATGAAATCTTTTTCTAATGTGTTAAAAAAATCTGCGAATTTACGTATCCAGTCGTTAAATTTCTGCCTCGACTTTTTGACCAGCGATGCTAAAATAAAATTTTTTTTAATATTAACAAATAAAATCTTCCTTCAATATTGACAATTCCGTGTGTACCTACGTTATTCTCTAGAAATCACATTTTATCTTTTCCCCTGTAAAATAAAAAACTCGTTTAACGTTCTTTATACTGTTAAATTTACAATTTTATAACATTATTTCTCCTAAGAACTCTCTAATAAAATGTTTTCATATCTTATTAAAAGCAATGCACAAAAGCATTGTATAATAATAAAATAATCTCCAGTTTCGTATTTTATAAATTCAAAAATTACGTTTCGAGAAAATTTCGCCCCTTTACCTTTTATTCGTTTAAAGTTTTATGTTCCTTTGGATCGTAAAATGGTCACTTTGCCTAGTTCGGGACAAGATTAATTTTCGCGCCAAATATGGCAACGCCCGAGCTTCTAACAGATTCACCTTATACCCTCGTTGTCTCTATTAGTGTTTCTGGTATCACGAGCTCCGCAAGATCAATAAACTGCTTGATCCACCTCTTGAGGGTTGCAGAATTGTCATTCCAAACGACAGTTTAGGGAGTTCTTCCAAGGGTCACGAATAAGCAAGTCGCGCGTACCCGCGTCTTTCGTGTGTGTAAAGTTTGGACTTAGAAAATTTTACGAGTCCCGGGATAATCTCAAGTGGTTGAGAAACATCCACAAGGTCTCGTACAAGACTGAGTGCACTCATCGTGAATAATTCTGTCTTCGTTGAACAAATAACTTGATAATCCCTGGGTTTACCAGAAGTATCGTTATCGCATTGTTGGTTAAATGAGCTTTTCGTCTTATCGACGTATCCACCAAACCATTCTCACAACGATCGCATAATAATTTTATCGTGTCGACTCTCTTATCGCTTTCGTACCTCCCGAAAGAACCATTGATGTTACTGCATTCCTTGTGTATATCCAGTTCCTTCAAATCTTCTGCGAGTATTGTACTGCTTCGCATTTTGTTAAAGACAGTAAACACTTACCTACAGTTTAAGTATGTACGTGAAGTATCGCTTCGTCACTGGAAATATAATGTACTAATTAATAAATTTTGTGTAAATCAGGACGCAGTGCAGTGATTGTAATTTGTGCCATAAACTTGGATACCTTTTTGAATAGTTCCAGTTTCACCATTAAAAATTTGTACCTTGTAAAGAAGCTAATGTTAGCACACAGCGTTCCGCAGCTACGAATTTGGTTGCTTGGTTCGCTTTGGTTAAAAACAGAATAAGAATCGCTTTGTTGTAATCGTTTTTACATTAGTGAAGAACCTTGTAATCATATTTACCTAGTTGAAATCTGTTATTTGTTAGGTTAATTAATTAATTTTCGTTTATTAGTTTATATGTGAAAGATTCTCTTAACATAAATATTGTTGTTAATAACTTTGCGAACTTTGATTTTCTTAAGAATTTAGTTAAACATTCAACTGGATCCAAAGCTAAATGGAAAGCATCTGGAGATGACGACTTCATTGATATTATTAATATTTTATTTTTATGTGTGCTCCTTTTCACAAGCGATCTCATTTTTAATATTCACGAACATTTTGTGTTTTCAGAACTTTATTACCTTCATATTGCCGGCGTTTACTACTGTTTACTTATTCTATATGTACCTTTATGAATTTTGCTTTTCTTTATGTGTGTTTATGTGGAGAAAAGTTTTATGCAGTGTAACTCAGAACCACTGTACGCTGTTTATAATTTCAATTTATAAGTATGCCAATACATTTTGTTAACTTTTCTTTTGGAAATAGCATACGAACAGATTGTTTCAAATATCAGCTGTTTTGTGGCCAAAGGACGTCGATCTTTATTTACATACACAACGTTAGTGGGAATATAAGTATCTTCAGAGTGTGCAGTACAATCTCGATTCTTGCCGTCTGGGTAATGTTTGAACCTGTTTTTCGAACCTGATAAGCTTATCTCACAGTGACCTAGATACGGAGATCAGCTGCGGGATCTCTCTTTCGAAATTAGGTCAACGACTTTTTTCTGCGGCTGGCGCCCTTTCGATCCCGAATTTCATCAAGATTCTCGTACCTGTACTACCGCCTATTGCCGGCACTAAGCCCTGCTTGCCCACAATTTGTCTCCGGCTTTTAAGAGCTAGTTCAAAGTTGTTACACCTATTAATATTGTGTTGCGTATACCGGAAGGGTCTCTAAACCCGAAATTGCACGTAACAATATTTAATAAACCTTGGAAAGAATTTCATGCAATTACCTCACATAGTTATGGAGGTTTAAAGAAATAAGAAATTTCTTGTTGTAACTATCACACCCTGTATCTTGAAAATTAGGCGCTTTTCTGTATAAGTTTATCTGACAAAGTGTATCTATTTTTCTATCTTCTATCACCTCTCGAAGTTATCAAGATTCAAACCAAAACACCCTGCACTTACTTGTAGTACTCACGATTTTTAAAATTTGGGAAGTTAATAATACCCGCATTTAGAATATACAGGGTGTTTTTTAAAGTATACAGGAAACTTTAACAATAAGTAGAACGCATCAAAGCATACAATAAATGTCAATAAGAAACGTTTTTTGGTATAATTACACCATCACAGGTAGCAAAACGAAAAAACTTTTTATTATAATCGCGTATCGAATAACCGTCAAAGTATCAGTTTGTAAGGTTAGGTTTCGTGCAAAAACTATTTTGCGGATTTTTTTAAAAATGTATTAATAAATAAATATTTTTTTGTGTTTATAAGGCTAATTTGAAATTAGTATGTACCGTCTTGCTAGTTTTTTTACACCTAAATGTTAAAATTATTATCTTTTTTGTCAGAATCTAGTGTTAGTACTTATTATCATGCCATACAGCTTTTCTCGCCTGTAAGTTTTTAGAATATTTGTTATATTAAACAAGTAGTTCTAAAAATAAAATTCTTGGTAATGACTTAGTATTTAATATTATAAATAACAGTAACGTTAAATTCAAAAATTTGCACATATCGTATGTAACAACAATAGACAATCTTGTCAAACGACAATTTCTTCAATGACGCTGATAACAGTGGAGATAAGGAATCCATTACAGCTTACTATGCTAGATATGATTGAGGATAGAATCTGCTTCAGATAGTGACTCAGAATCGGAAACTTCACCATTTGAATTAGTTAAACTATTAAATAAAGGCTCAAATTCGCCTTCAAGGTCTGTTTCTTCACGAAGAGCCATTTTCACACCAACAACTCCACCAATAACTGCTGCATGGAGTAAACATGATCAAATGCCTGTACATCCATCAATTGCAGCAATTAGTAGTGGAATAGGAGATTTTATAAAAGATATGGATAATCCTGAACCTTCTGATTTACTTAGGTTGTTTTCTACCGATGACATCTTTGAGTACATAATACTTCAAATACATTTATAGGCAGACCAATCATATTTAGCAGGGGGTGAAAATATGTGCGTACCACAAGGAAAGAAATGAAAACATTTATTGGTCTTAACATATTAATTGGGTTTAAAAGGCTACCTTTCTACAGGTATAACTCTGTTTTAGCCTCACAAATTGTGTAAGACTTGATGGTGAAGTTTAAAGGACATAATCGTACAAAACAATGCAACCCAAAAGCAACAATAAAACACGGATTCAGAAAGTGGGTGTCGGCTGACAAATCGGGTTATATGTGGAAACTTCAAGTTTTTACAGGTAAATCTGTTGAATCTAGAGATAATCGTCTTGGAACACATGTCAAGAATTTAAATAAAGGTTAGAATACAAAAACCATCCTATACACTTTAATAATTATTTTATGAATGTTTCACTAATGGAATGGCTGTTGAAAAGAAATTTATTTGATTGTCGAACTGTAAACGTTATAACGGAAGTATCTTTTTATTTTTAAAGCCGACAAGATAATGAAAAGTGGTGAATATGAATTGAATATTACATACGTAATTCTAATTTAGTTGTCTTCAAATTGAAAGAGAACAGATTAATCTATCTGTTAACTAATTGTTATAATTCAGAAATCACGAGTGTAGTAAAACCCAAAGTTAAAAATGGCGAATCGATTGAATAATGATGATAATCGGTGGATCGATTTGATCAACGAAAAAAGGCTTATGAAATACTTAGACTGAAAAGTAAGAAACAGGGTTACGTGTTACTTTGTAGATGCCTGTGTGGTAAACGCCTCTGTTGTTTATCCACAACTGAAATTGCCAAAACTAACAACGAAATATTTTAAAAAGAACATTGCTTCGGATTTACTGTCTACATCAAATTCATTTAATTTGCTGTACAAATTAAGAATCATAAGCTTTAAGAGCCATTAGCATTACGTTGAAAACATACGCAGTTTGCAGTACGACTAAACAGCTGATAAGACAAGACAGTAAAAAAGTGAGTGATACCAGGTAGGTCTCAAGTCACCCAAACTGTAGCGTAACCATCCAAGGGGCAACATCATTTGTAATAGTTCTTCGATACTATTTACATTTAGTAAGTTAACTAAAAGTTTGAGTTTATGCGATTTTCAAAATCTGTGAAGTCAATAATACCCGAATTTAGAATATACAAAATATCGTAAAATTTCTGAGCTCGAACTTTGAGAAGAATTTGGTCAAACATGGGGTTAGGAAAGATTTTATTAAATCTAGCCCGTATCTGATATTCGATCTTACCATTGTTAGCAAGGATATAAAAATTTAGTTTTGATAACAACAAATAAGTCGTAACACTTCTTCAAAAGTGGCACGATTAATATTTGGAAGGAGAATTTCTCTTCGTTGGTACTGACTTCACCTCTTAGAAATTGCTGATTTTACGTTATGCACCACCGCCTTGTTACTTCTAAGAGTCTTTTAATCAAATCTTTAATTGAACAATGGATAATCTTGTACTGAATCAGGTTCGACCTTAATTGTCTTATCAATTCTTGCGATTGTGTTTTTTTATTCTAAAGCCTGAAACCTGATAAGAAATGTAAATAATAAATTCATAAAACAGGTCGTATTATTTTTTAAGTTATTGAGATTTTTGTATTGACTGTCATGATAGAGCTACCAGCTACGTAAGAAGCTAAAATGTGAATAATAATTTTTAGTGAAACCTCATAAAAGTCATAGATAATGCAGAGTTTAATTTATAAAACATGCCGATCATTTTTCTGCTTGATGTATTACCAAATAATAGTGCTAGCGTTTCTAATGCTGATTCACTATTTCCCTAAACAACTGCAAAAGAAGAAAAACCAAAAAGACCAAATTAATAACCCTAGAAATATTACTGTTGGCAATGTACAATGCGCGACATCAGAAAGCGTAAAATGAGGAGAAGAGAGAAAAAAGTAGAAACAAAAAATAGTTGAACAGAAGCTAAAACAAATCAAAATAAAAGTTGCGAAGTTAAAATAGAGAAAAGGAGATCTTCAGATGTGTCAAAGATTCATTCAGTTCAGGAGAAACGAGAAACTGCCCGATTCTTTCTGTAATATAGAGAGACCTTCTGAATTTTTCAAATATTGTTTTGATGATAATTTGTTACGTAAGATTGTTGAACCATCCAATTTATTTTCTGTACAATACCAATGACATTGAATATATTGAATTTCTAGATATATCTTGGGATATGTGCTATACATTTACCAAGCATGCGAGGAATTATTGGTCTAGAAATATTAGTTCAGATATAATAAAGAGAACAATTTCATGGAAGCAGCTTCAAAAAATAAAACAAAATTTATATTTCAATGACAATACAAAAATGCTATCGCGAAAAGAAAAACAACAGTCGTTGATAACTTTTACACCAGTTTAAGACAATACCTTATAAAGCATGTCTATCTGGAGATGAACAAATGTACCCTACGTAGGCAAGAAATTATTTGGGGCAATAAATGGGATTACAACATATGGTGTATCAAGATATTCATACAGTATCAAGGTGTGTACTGGCAAAACAATAGGTCCAAAATAAATGAAAATGACTTAGGAGTATGTGCCAATATAGTAGTAAGGCTTTTGCGTAATCTATACAACAATTCCACTTCTTGTGCATCTGACACAACGAGGCATATTATCTTTGGGGACAGTAAGAAGAAACTAAATACTAAATTGCCCTTTCCCAAGCGACAAAGAAAGGAGCAAATAAAATCGTAGAAACAGCAAAAAATACGTAACTGATATACAAGGCATTTCTTTAACATCAAACATGTGGAAAGATAATAAGCTTGTATTTCCCTTGTTTACTTTCGTTGGGACACTACCAAGCGCTAAAGTCGTAAGACTGGGCAAGAAAGAAAATAAGAAAATAGAGATCAGTTTCTTCAATCTTTTCAAAGAATACAAAGACATATGGGAGGAATTGATTTACTCGACAGTCTGGTAGGTATCGTTATAAAATAAAAATCAAATTAAGAGAATGGTACTTTAGACTTTTCTACCATCTTGTCGATATAACAATGAAAAGGGTAACAGTAAGATAATGGGTCTTGCAAACTTCAGAACTGAGTTAGGCTAAGTATTGTGCATGCTTGGTATTCCACAAAATAGTCATGGAGAACGCAAGTCGGACATCAAAACACAACTCCTGGTGAGAAAGCGTGGTCTTCAAAGTACTGTTCCACCGACAGATGTTAGAACAGTTGAGCATTGGGATTGGACAGTTTGCATGGGAAAATAATCTTGCTTCAAATTACCAAACTGTAAAGGGTTTACTTATGTATATTGTGAAAAATGTTCCCCTGCCTTTTGTTTGTGTGATAAGTGGATAACTTAGCGCAACCATTGTTGCAATAATATCTAATCTTATGTTTAACAAAATGCTAAAATTGAACCTTCATACCTCTAACGATTATTTCATTTTTCCATCTTATCAGCAATAAATTTATCTGTCCTTTCTAAAAACTTTGTTGATCTACACGAAAATGCGTGAGTGGACATTAATGCCTATTTTTAAAATCACATTGTTCATTGTTTCTGTTACAAAATCAGCCTATGGTATTTTGCACTAGCTGGTTTTACGGTATTTTGATGGGACTTTGCTTGTATAATAAGTGTCTCTGTATTAACTGCTTAATAGCATTGAATCTACAACTGCTTTATACGCTGCTCTTGTTTCAGCAACCAGAAAGTTTGGTAATCTATGCAGTTACTTATTGTCTTTCATTTAAACTTCTTTTATCATTTTTCTAATTAAATTGAATGAAATAAACTGTAAATTGAAATAAGGCCGTATCAGGTTTTCGTATTATAATTGAAGACGCAAGTGGATGAAGGATTCATGTCACAAATAGTTTATTTTGAGAAAACAGTCTCTAAAGTTTTCTAAATAGTACTTTTTTGTGTTACAAAAAAATAAAACAAATTAAGTGGGGTTTAATAAACTTTTATTATAGAATTTTAGAAACATATGAGAAAAACAAAATCAAAACAAACTTTGGAACAGAAGTAAACAAAAGTCACATATATCCTTTATCAACTAAGAAAATTAAACATATTAGAATTGACAATAAATGAAATAAGGATTTATGTCTCGTTTTTATAAATTATTTTGAGCTTTATGTAGTCTTCCTTGTAGTTTTTCCCGTTTCTTGTTGAACGTTTTTATTTTCGGAAATAATGTTTTCATAAAAATATTTGAACTCCTCGTCAACGTAGACTATTTGATCTTGTAAATTGGAAAGCCTTTCATCAGATATCTTATTTTTCTTTTCTTTAATATGGGCTAGAGTGCAATTATCTGATGCAACTTTCTGGCATCCAGATTTCAAAATATTTACCTGTAAAAAAGGTGTGTGTTCATCTAAAGTATTTTTATACGAATATGATCCATATTCAGTAACACGGACCCGTTTGATACCATCTCGAAAAGGCACCGGTTCATGTAGAATATTTTTTTTCCTGTTAATCAAATGAAGTTTTTCGGATATCTCGTCAGTATTCTTAAAATGATGTTTCATATTAAATACTACCGAGTTTTTGACACTAGCAGATCTTATGATTGTTCTGTACGTTTAAGAGGTATAAATATTTTCATACTTTCGTAATACTTTTTCAACACGGCCAAAGTCTCTATCCGAATCCATATATGAATGGCCTACTTCTGGAAATTTATGATCGATAGTTTGCAAATATCCTTTAAAAATGAAATACTGATAAAGTGTGATCAGATTAATGTTTTTGTTTTGTCCACTGCGGGAATCTGACCATATGATGAGATGTTTAATACTGTTTTCTCTAGCAGCACTAAATAGCTGAATGAATGTATGAAGGCAGCTACCTATCTCTAAGCTACCTTTGGTAGCAATGTTTTCCGTCCATGTAAAAAAAATGCCTGATTCTTAGATTTTGATACTGTGTGTATACCGAAGTTATACAACCAGAGTTGCCTCAAATAGAACGCTTTGGATGTAGACAATTTTGACAAAGGCAATGTCTGTTGTAAATTCATTGTGAGATAAGCTGTATTATCGTTTGTTTGAACAAAGTTTCTATCTCTTCTTTGTTGTTCAAATGCATACTTGTAGTTCTCTTTATGCTCAATATCATCTAGACCAGCATCACAAGTACTGCAGGTATCGCTTTTAGGTTGCCCGAAGGACAGATTAAAACGGGTTGAAAAAATATTGTTGTAACTACATTTTTTTATAAAGTACTTTTCTGGAAGGTTTTGCTCCTTGCACCAATCAATACATAAATGGTACATTTTTGTTAAGTTTAGAAAAGATGATAAGTACTTTTTGTTTAAATTTCTATTCCTCGAATAATGAAATTGGTCTGCAGGAAACTTTTCAATGTGAGTGACAACACAGTTTATCACTTCATTTGGAATTTTGTGTGGCCTGTTCTGGTGAACACCTCGCTTATCAGGGGATGGTGCCGATAAACCACTTTTAAGTTTATTCTGAATGAGCTGAATTTTTTTGAAGGTAATTTGGTAGAGTGAACATATTGCAGTTTTACAAACTTTCAAAACTTTTTGATTGTATGTAACTGTATACTTAAACGAGAATGATTTTGGTTTTTTAATGTTTTTTCGATGACGTTGGACAGGTTGAATGAAAATGCTTTTAAAGAGAAGTGCATTTTTTGAGTTTTGATCTAGCTGGTAAAATCTTTTAAATATTGTTGTTCTTGCTTCTTCGGCAAGATTTTCGTTGCAGTTGAGAGTGCATTTTTCTTTTTGGCATAAGAAACCTAGTTCAACTTTTTTTGACGGAACTAGCTTTCCTTTTTGGTTAATATAGCTTTCTCCTTTTGTCTAGCCTTTGCTGCTTTGTATCTTTTCCAGTTGTCTAAGTTCTTTTGTCGCTTCCTAGATGTTTTTTCGGGCAGCTGGAATATCTTCTTTTGAACTTTTTCGATCAATGCATTATTATTTTTAATAATCAGTGTTTTATTTACATCTTCACTATTGATTATTTTACTTCCTTTTTCTTTATTTTCCAGCGTTTTTAAAGTCTTTATTTGGTCTTAGATGTTTTCAACGTCATTATCAATTATCTTTCTTGACTTTGTTGATAGGAATCCTTTTCTGGATTTCAGTTCCTTTGAATAGTCCAAGTCGCTGTCGTCAGAGGTCTCATCTGAAGTATCTAGTACATAATCATCTGAAGAACCGTTGTCAGACCAATCTAGAAAGAAACAAAATAAAAACCTCTTCAAGTTTTCAATTGTACCAGCAAAACTTACCAAATCTGCCTGTTTTACAGGATTAATTATATTATTCTTTTTACTTATTATCATACTTTCTTTTTCATTATTTTCGGCGTTTGTAAAGCTACCTGGTCTTCGAAGTTTTCCAGGTCATTATTTATTTTCTTTTTATTTGATACACTAGCCCCTAGAATATTTGACTTTAGAGATAGGGGTCTTTTTCTAGATTTCTAGATAAAACCTTTATTCACCAAAAAATCTCAATTTTTTTAAAAAATGTTACATGAATCCTTTATCCACTTGCGTCTTGATTTATGCTATAACTGGTTATAATGTCTTCAAGTTAAGTATATCAGATGCATCAAATAAGTTGTATCGATCAAGGCATTATTACCGTATTTAATTTCAGCTTTTATTAAAAGCAATTACATTTTTTGTGCAATTACATTTTTTGTGCAATTCCAATGAATTAACCATTTAAAAACTTTTCTCTGTCGAATTATTTTAATTTACAATAATTGTCTGACATGGCATTCATTGATTTACAATTTGTCTATCTTCTCACTAATCAATGATTTAGTAACTTTAGTAAACGTTTAATGTATGCTGTCTGAATCTTCAATAATACCATTGATAAGAACTCGCTGTTAAATGTTACAACTCGTGTTTATA
>VTPC01008637.1:0-59910 GCA_011009095.1 Ignelater luminosus | reverse complement strand
TTTTTTTCTGTTATATCCAATTACAAATGAGTGATAAATGTTAATAAATGTTACATGTTTATCAAATAATAGAATTATTAATTAAAAGTAGTAAATACTAACATTAATAAAAAAATTGCAAACAATTAGTTTCAGTTTATCTGACATTTTATTTAGTTAATTAACTCGTAAATTGCGCACTTTATTTCACTTGTGCACCTAGCTACAATGTGCATTTCGCTTGCACAATATGTGACCTTCAAATAAGAGATAATCTTTTGTACAATTTCTATAAACTAGTTACTAATTACTTATAGAATATAGCAACTCTATTTTTTTCTTCGGCTATTACAATCAAATAAGTAGATTTTCGAAGCACTTCTGACCTATTTTCACTGGTTTTACCATATATAGTTCAGATTATGAAACCAAACTATAGCTAAGTATTTGGTTTTCGAAAATAAACTCAGATCCGAAACTATAACATAATCTCAAAATACCAACAACTTGGGAAATCTACAAAAATGAGATAGAAACGTTAGTGCCTTTGATAAAATTGAGTTGTCTCAAAAAAAATAAATCGATATGTTCAAAAAGTTTAAAAATCGCCTCTTAGAAATGTCTGCCAAAATGTATTGGTTTTTCTTTTCTACATAGTACTATGTACTACTAAAACCTGTTTTAGCCTATTTACTGGTTGATTTTTAAAATTCCATTCCATTGAAATAATTTTTTGCCATTCTGACCATTCTATTTATTAACAGACATACAAATTTACTCTAAGCTGCCTAACCTGCTACAGCTGACAGCGCCGGCGTCTGGCAGTGGTTTTAAGTACATTCGTGAAATTTATAAAGCTTTTCCTAGGTTTTAATCTTGTTTGATACCTCTATTGTTCAAACAAAAGATGCCTTGGGTTAGTGCTTGCGTTTTCCTCTTAACTTCCAAAACAACCTTCTTTCTAATAGATGGAGAGGCAGTACCTATGATGGGGTAGATTTTATGTGTAGGAGTGAGTTGGATATTATTAGCCAGTGTCATTTATTGCACAATCAATTATAGGGGTGTGTACAAAGCGACCCCGTACTGGAGCTGAGTATTCCGCAGTTGAGAAACATAGCCAATGCAGAGGTTCGGAGCACACTTGGTTAAACTCGTCGTACCAGTCTTAAACAATATTTTTGCCTTGGTGTACTGACAGGTCTTATAAGTCAGTATACGGTTCAACTTGACTATTCTAAAGGTTACACCCTCTAGGTTATGTTTAGTCTTCTCCTCCCTTGGCGGTTATTAAGATTGTAATCAAACGTTGTTGAGTGAGATTTAGTATCTGGCCACAACAAGACTTCATTGACCTGAAATGCGCTTGCTCTGGAATTAGCTTCTCTTTCATAATTTTGGAGATGCCGTTTAAAATCATTCTTTCAAACGCCTTAAAAAGGTGACAGTAAGGAAACAAACCGGAAATTTTTTTGTTCTATTGGTTTTTTCCAGGCTTCAGAAGTGGCATTACTTTTGATTTCTTCTAGGCCTTAGGTGTATTTAATCTAGTTACACACGATTTGATAATATCTAAAAGTCATTTCATTGTTTTTGTTCTTTATCTACTCCGTTTTCCATTTTTCATTACTAAGATTGCAGCTGTGAACTCTTCGATAGTGAAGGAGGTAACAAGTACATTTTTTTCCTGTTCAAAAACGCGTACTAACCTAGATTGTTTTGGCTTTTTTGAGACCTTTCCATTCAATAGGAAGTGATGTGCTATTTGATTGGGTGAGTTTTGTTAGATCCTGCGGTGGGCTTATGGGGTCGTTACTAAGGTTTTTCAAAAGTTTCCTAGCGTGGCAACTGTTTATTGTCAAATCTAGCTCTCCCAAAAGGTTGCTCCACCTTTCGGTTCTAGACTTGGATATTGCTTTCATTATCTGTTCGCCAAGTTCAACTGTTTTATCAGAGAGAAAATCGTTATCATGTAGTTCCTGGTACCTCTCGAGCAGGGTCTTCGATTTTCTATTGAGTCCTGGGACATACTTCGTTCTACATCCTCTTAGTATGTATTTCCGTGATACCTTTTTTACCACCTCAACAAATGTTTTATAGTTTTCTATTTTGTAAGTAATATCAGATATTGCTAGACCGGGAGATTTCTAAAAACAAAGCATTCTGGGATTTTTAGTCATATCTCTGGTATTTAGGACCCAATTTTCAGAATACTTTGGAATACTGACATATTTCTGTTAAAGAAGTGCATTTCAGCTAAACTAGTTCAGATACCGATATACTTCGATAGTATTTTTCAGATATTTAATACTTCAAATATGGATTTGGTTTTCCAACTACTTGCTATACCTTAAGTTCAAAATAAGCTAATAACTAAAAAAAAAAGGTACGAACTTCAATAGCAATGTAGAGTAATAAATTGGTGACACAATGATAGTCCCTAAAACATCTCTACTATATTTATGCACCTCTCCCGACAAATCTACGCCTGTCGTTCTTTCAATCCCTACTTATCAGTCTAACAAACAAAAATTTCTTTTGTGATTTTCCATTCATCAATATTAAGATTCTATTGTTGTTGTAACCACGAATCTCTACTATATTTGGAAGGAGTGTTAAAACCTTGTATCTTAGAAACGGTATTTCTTCGAAGATGTGTTTGTTTAACTTTTTGTATAAAGATTTTTGAAAATCTCTATAAGAAAAAAAGACAAGAAAGGCTTGGTGTATACCTTTAGATGTTTATCTATAAACCAAGCAACTTGCAGGAGTTTGTCAACATAATTTTTTTGCGGAAACAATGAGATAATTTCTGAGTAAACAAAAAAAAAGATTTTTGAGAAAGATTTATGAAAATGATTTAAAATGAGAATTAGTAGACGACTAACGTGACTTTTCCTTTTTAATTTTCTTCTGAAGATGATGCCTTTGGTCATTTTATTAGGAGAGTAGCCCTGAATGGTCGGTGCCTAAACTGTTAGTAACTATCTAGTATTTTAGTTAAAAAAACTTAAGAGGTGATTATGCGTCTTTTTCTATTTTTTTCTACTTTCTACATTCTTAGGACTCTTCCTGATAAAAGATAATAATAACAGACAGGAACATCTTCTAACCAAAATCATTATGACAAAATTTATTGAAATTTTTATTGTACACTGCTATACGTATTTTTTTAAATGGAGTAATGATAACAAGATCGATAATAACAATTTTTTGAAAAATCGCTGGGACATGTATGGATAACGATCTAGATTACACGGTATCTTATGCATCGATTTTCCTAATTTTTGGGCCATATTACAGAAAGTGATGACGTCACTTATATTTTTTTAGTGGCAACGTAGGATTTTTTGTATAATTTAATACTAGTTCTACAATTTGATTTTATAGTAACATAATGTCATAGGTACATGACACAAAGAGCTAGCGAAACGCTCTAAATGTTTACCTACTTCAAAGTAGCAAAAGAAAGAAAATAAAAGTAAGTAATAGTAAATTATTTGAATTAATACGAGGGTGGTCTGAAAAGTTTCCGACCTCAACGTGAAGATGGCAGCACTCGTAAATAAAAGCTACTGAATTTCGTTGTTCATCTGTTGACAGTTACTCACCAAAGTTTCAGCTATTTTGGACGCGCAGTTTTTATGTAACAGTCGTTTGAGTGAGTTGATGTGAGTTTTTTTGTGAAAATGGACAAAATCGAGTATCGAGCTGTCATTAAATATTTGTTTTTGAAAGGCAATACGCCTTCGCAAATAGAAGATGAGTTGGATTCTGTGTATGGGGACTCTGCACCATCATTTACCACAGTGAAATTTTGGGCTGCTGAATTTAAACGTGGCCGTAAGAGCTTGGGAGACGATGAACGTTCGGGACGTCCAAAAACTGCAACTACCGACGAAAACATCGCCAAAGTTCACCAAATGGTGCTAGACGACCGCCGAATTAAAGTGAGAGAGATAGCAGAGGTTATGAACATGTCAAAAGAACGTGTTTGTCACATATTAAATCAACATTTAGGCATGAGAAAGCTGTCCGCGCGTTGGGTGCCGCGTTTGCTCACGTTAGACCAAAAACGTGTTCGAATGAATATTTCCAACGCTCTTTTGGCGCAGTTTAGGCGAAATAAATCCGAGTTTTGGCGCCGATTAATTACTGTAGATGAAACTTGGATACACCATTATACGCCCGAAACAAAAATACAGTCCAAACAGTGGACTGCAAAGGGGGAACCGGCTCAAAAAAAAGCAAAAACTGTTTTTTCGGCTGGGAAAGTGATGGCGACTGTTTTTTGGGATAGTCATGGAGTTATCCTGTTTCACCAAGACAACGCACCGTCTCACACCTTAGCGGTTGCCATGGCGAAAATCCACGAATTACGGTTTGAACTGCTTGACCATCCGCTTTACTCACCAGATCTACCCCCAAGCGACTTCTTTTTGTTCCCTCATCTAAAAATTGCGCTCGGAGGACAAAGATTTTCGTCAAATGAAGAGGCAATCACCTTCGTGAACAATTATTTTGCAGAGAAAAATGCCGAGTACTATTTGGACGGGTTACAGAGATGGGAGCATCGCTGGGAGAAGTGTGTAGAGTACAAGGAGACTATGTTGAAAAATAAAAAAAAAAATTTCAGAAAAAATGTCTTGTATCTTTGTTAGGTCGGAAACTTTTCAGACCACCCTCGCAGTCTATGGTTTATTAGGATATTAAATTAAGTGTTTAAGATTCTGATTATGGATCCTTCTTGCTCAAGGTTTTGCATTGCTTCTGGAATTAAACTTTTAATTTCTATAATGTTCCGAGATTTGTTGTTGGTGACTTTGCTGTGCAAATACTATACCACGAGAAAAATTCAACAAGCGATTTCCGTCCCCCGATATAACACATGGTATCAGCAAGATGGCTATTTGCGGATATTTAAAAGCTATGCTACTAGTAAGATAAGTTCTAGAATTATTACAGAATAAAATGTCGAGGACGTCATCACTTTTTCCAGTACCTACCAACGTTTGACAAGCTTTTCTTTCAACGCATAAAAGGTTGACAGCAGTATAGGTTATCGTAGGAGTATTAAACTTAGGCAAATCCATCAATCATTGTGCAAAATGAAATTACCGTTCGTGCATAACGGAGACAATGATTTGGATGATTGTAAATCGGCAGTTATAAATGGGAAAATGTTTCGAAATTGTGTGATTAATTAGATACATTCTGCTTTGACTAAGTAGCAAATTTGAATGATTTAGGATAATCTTCTTTGTTGCATATATAGTCCCACCACTGTCTTCAGCATCCAAATTTTCTAATATGAAACAATAATTGGATTGTTAGTTTATTGGAAATTAAGGCGTAACGTTTTACAGGAATAAATTTAGATCGACATCGTTTTTCTTCATTCTTCCAACTTCTTCAGTAACCGTATTGGTTAGTCGTAATTTACCTACGAAACGCGCAGGCTTTTGTCTAATCAGCGATATTTTGTCTGTTATGATTGTTAATCGTTAGGAAAATTATGCAATCAAAATCCTACAAATTATCTGATTGAAGAAAAAAGAATCGGTAATATATTGTTAAAGGGTGTGGTAAATATTGATCCTTAATTTTCAATGTGGAGAGAAACTAAAAAATGAAAAATTTATCTACTGCTGACTCATTGAAGTTGATTATTTCTGAAATTAAGAATATATGGAATATTTAAGTTGAAACAGTTTCTATGCATTAATTTTTGTGGGCACAATAATAATTAACTTAAATGTTTCTATTAAATTAGTGTCAATACAAGTTTTAAAGATTGAGTCATTGGCAATAAATAACAAAAATCAGCTGAATGTGAATTAAATTGTCATTTAAAGAAATACACGAGGCAGCGTTTTATGTTAATGTTATATATTAGGTGTTAGATCTGAACAATATATTTTCTAATTCGAAACAACAAATGCATATTTTTTACAACGTAATAATCTCTAACACCCATTTTAAAGAATTCAAAGAAGTAACAATCTTTGCAACAAATGTAATATCAACAAATAAAAAACGCTGATTTATCATTTATTCTTCTGTCTCCCACTTAACCAATTATATTTCCCGACTATTACCTATTGGAATTAAACCGAGATAAAATTAGTTACGTTTAATATCGAAAAACTTGATAAAAACTATTTAACTAAAAGTATATGTTTGACGAGAAGGTTAATTTTATCTAAGGCGAAACGAACTGTTTTTAATACATGAAACCTACACGGTGCTTCCATGGTCAAGTGCAGAGGGAATTGGGACTATTATTAGAATGAGAATGGGTCATTGTTGTATTCCCACATGGCTTTTTATAAGGAAGATATCACAGAAAACAAACCGACAGTTAGCTAATGCAAATCAACCTAAACGTTTCTGACATTCTACAAACATAGCATATTAGAAACTTTGATCAGTTTGGTTGGTTGGTTGTTCAAAAATTAAATTTTTCTCTTCAAATTTGCAGAATTACGTAAGGTTTAGAAAATTTATTTGTCTGGTCTTTTAGTAGGTTAAGGTTAACTTAATAGTTACATAAAATAACTACTTAAAGAATAACGCAGTTTTTAAAATAGTTTTACAATCTAGAATTCCAGACCTGTAATGATTGCAAAATAAAATTATTATAACTCGATTATAATGAAACTTGCTCTTTGTTTGAGTTTTTGTAAAGAATCTCTGAAGAAATTTACAAGACGCATTCTGCTACTGTGCTGCAGGACTATTACACAGAAAAAACCCTTGTGTCGGCACCTGCAAAGACGTCTAGATTGCTTAGAGAAATTAAACATTTTAAACCTGTTTGGGATAATGCATGTAGTTTTTTTAAACATTATGTTCGACCTTTATGTAACAAAGTCGTTAAATTCCCTATGTTCTTTACAACAGAAAGTTTACTATACAGGGTGGCCAAAACCATAGCAAAAGACTTATAATTCTTATATTAAAAAAGATTTTCAATAAATGTGATTTTTAACATATTAAATGCATTAATATCACTTTAGGTTTTATCGGAAATAACAATAAATTTTTTATTATTAATTAATTCATTAAATTTGTAGACAATTTTTTATCTGTCGCAGTAAAATATCATCAAA
Organism: Ignelater luminosus; assembly: GCA_011009095.1. Taxonomy (NCBI): domain Eukaryota; kingdom Metazoa; phylum Arthropoda; class Insecta; order Coleoptera; family Elateridae; genus Ignelater; species Ignelater luminosus. The sequence goes on along the minus strand of VTPC01008637.1, from coordinate 52,819 downwards.
AAAATGAAGTTTTAAGTTTTCAAAAGTTTATATCGCCGTTATTTAATTTGACTTGATTAATTCTAAATAGTTTGATCAGCCGAATTTTATTAAAACTTGTTCATAATGATCACTCGGTATATGTATGTCAATATGATAAATTCTTTTCAAGGCATTACTATCTTTCACAATACATTTTCTTCTAATCTTCTTTACTGCTTTAATGACTAGGGATTTTATTTACAGTAACGTCTTCATAAAGTTACATTCTCCGTTTTACTGTTTATAAACATTAACCGTTTCAACATTAGTAGGTATTCCGACCTTCTCGTTCAACCTTGTCTTTGAATGTTTTCAATTTCTTATTATTTCTACATAATGTATGTTTTCGTATTTCTTTATAATTAGAACACTTTGTTATCTGAAAATTCGGGTACATTTCAAGGATTTTTAATTCAATTCAAGTAGTAAAAGTTTTTTGAACCCATTCTATATCAACAATTTTTATGACTAACTCTCTCAGTTCTATGGAGGTCAGTAAGCTGACGTTTATATAATTTGTATGATAATAATTCTACTCTACAAAGCGATTCGTTAAATTTGATAACCGTGTCCAAAATTAGCTTTAACGTCTCCACCTTTCCGTTTATTAATGAAACTAATTTTTAAATTTATTTTCATCTTAATCTATTTTTATTGCAATATAAAATGCAAACATTGACTTTGCAACTAAAGCATTAACTACATATCAACCTCCTCTGTAAACTTTTTTAAAATTGAAATAAAAAATTTTCCTTTTCTTAGAAAGAGCACTATATTTCCTTTTAGTGATTAAAGGATACTAAACGTGATCAATCCTTTCTTCTCCTACAGTTGGTTTTTCTCTCATCTATTAGATAAGGAAGCTTATACATTCTGAAACCGAAAGAAGAAAAAGTACATAATGCACAATATCTTTGTAAGGGTAGATATTTGCAAATTTCAAATCAGAAACTAAAAGATTATTAGACTATTATAACATCGTTCTTTTAAAAGAACACTTTGAAGAAATTTCTATTGTATTTTGTGTCTACATTTTCCTTATGCTACAAAAACAATTTCATAATAAATTGAGTTTCTAATTTCGTAAGGTTGACTGCAATGAATGACAGGGCATTTAGGCCGAGGGCAAAAAATAATTTTTTCTGAGCAAGGAATGGAGTAGAAAACATTCTCAGAATTTATTTTAAGCATTTTGCTAAGAGTAAATATTATTTGTGTCTACATATTATCTTATTTCTAGACACATATTGGCTAGACTTTTTCTTATCGTTCTAGGTAGTAGAATTTGCCTGTAAAGTTTTTGGAGACTTTCTGTTAATTGAAACTATCAACTGAAGCCTTTCTAACTGCTTTATTAAACATTTTTACCTTGTTATAAAGCACATGCTATTTCTTAGAAATGTAGTAGTACTGTCTTTATCAACATTTTATTGTCATGCATGCAAAGAATAATAAGTGTAATAAGTAGTTTTATAATTTTAAAGTAAGACAGTGATAAAATGTTTCTTCATCCACCATCTGCTCGCATTTTAAATAAGTGTACACATCGTAATTCTCTGTTTTACTTTAAGAGTATACCATTTAATTTCTTTGTACTATGCGGGTGGCAACTAGTATGTATGTAGTACATACGATTTATTACTCAACACGGAAAGACTTTCTTACTATTGCTTTTAAGATAAGTGCTGTGTGAGGATAGACTGATAAATACTCACAAAAGCAGATAACTCTAAGTATTACAATAAGTTGATTTTATTAGATTTCTGGGTATGTTACGTTTTCTACGATTTAATATTAAGAGTACCTAATACTAAACAATTTTATTTGTAAATACAAAAGATTTAGAATGTTAGTTCTTATTATCATTTAATATACAAATATTGTATAGCATTATTAGGTGGAGGTACAGTGTGTCTCACGGAAAACGAAACTCTTCTTTATATAAAATTTTCTATCACATCTTTGTAACGGGTCAATCCATTTCAAACGGTCCAAAAAAACAAATTTTAGTTGCTCGACCATTAAAAAAAAATTAATATTTTTACTGTTATTTGCCTCAAGTATGAGTAGCCGAAAACACATATTATTTTATTTTTATACTTAACCGTTTGGATATGACGGCCATTTGTGCTCCACGGTGCACGCTAATTTCTGCGTTTGCAGACATCTACGGAAAATTAATTTCCTACAGAGTGGTTGGTCATAGTCATTTCAAATAAAAACTATTGTTTTTCTAAACCTTGCTCTATCTTTCTTGTTCCTTTCATTAAAGTCGTAAATTGTCATTTAATATGTGAAAATTGCTCTTGAACTTCGGTGACACAATTTAAAAAACGTGCTTTTTAAGGGATGTTTTTTTATGGAAAGGGTGCAATATCAAAGTTAATTTGTTTTGTGCTGGTTTATATCGCAAAACACTTCATGCTGAAAAGGAAAGAAGATCGAATTTTGCTTCCTTTATTTTTTATACAGTTCCAGAAAGTCGCAATTTTCAGATTTGGCCTAACTTTAAAGCTTCATATCTCTGGTGGGGAACCAGATAAAAATTTGATTTATTTAGATATTATGCACCTCTATGGTGATAAACTGCAGTAGAAATCTCAACTTTAATATTTGCGTATTGTGGGAGACATCGAATTTTCAAAATGTTATTTAAAAACATCGCGAACGTTTTTAATATCTCTGGTGGGGGACCAGATAGAAATTTGACTGTTTTGGATATTACGCACCTCCATAGTGGTAAACTGCAGTAGAAATCTCAACTTTGATATTTGTATATTGTGGGAGATATCGAATTTTCAAAATGTTATTTAAAAACATCGCGAAAGCTTTTAATATCTCTGGTGGGGGACCAGATAAAAATTTGATTGTTTTGAATATTACGCACCTCTATGGTGGTAAACTGCAGAAGAAATCTCAACTTTGATATTTGCGTATTGTGGGAGACATCGAATTTTAAAAATGTTATTTAAAAACATCACGAACGTTTTTAATATCTCTGGTGGGGGACCAGATAAAAACTTGATTGTTTTGGATATTACGCACCTCTGTGGTGGTAAACTGCAGTAGAAATCTTAACTTTCATATTTGTATATTGTGGGAAATATAAAATTTTCAAAATGTTATTTAAAAACGTCGCGAACGTTTCTAATATCTCTGGTGGGGAAACATGATAAAAATTTGATTGTTTTGGATGTTATTCACCTCAATGGTGGTAAACTGCAGTAGAAATCTCAACTTTGATATTTCTATATTGTGGGAGATATAAAATTTTCAAAATGTTATTTAAAAACGTCGCGAACGTTTCCAATATCTCTGGTGGGGGACCAGATAAAAATTTGATTGTTTGAATGTTATTCACATCTATGGTGGTAAACTGCAGGAGAAATCTCAACTTTGATATTTGCGTATTGTGGGAAACATCGAATTTTTCAAAATGTTATTTACAAACGTCGGGAACGTTTTTAATATCTCTGGTAGGGAACCAAATAAAAATTTGATTGTTTTGGATATTACGCACCTCTATGGTGGTAAACTGTAGTAGAAATCTTAACTTTCATATTTGTGTATTGTGGGAGATATCGAATTTTCAAAATGTTATTTAAGAACATCGCGAACATTTTTAATATCTCTGGTGGGGGGCCAAATAAAAATTTGATTGTTTTGGATATTACGCACCTCTATGGTGGTAAACTGCAGTAGAAATCTCAACTTTGATATTTGCGTATTGTGGGAGATATAAAATTTTCAAAATGTTATTTTAAAACACCGCGAACGTTTTTAGCAACGTTTTGGAAATTCGATATCTCCCACAATACGCAAATATCAAAGTTGAAATTTCTACTGTAGTTTACCACCATAAAAGTGCATAATATCGAAATAAATCAAATATTTATCTGGTTTCCCACCAGAGATATTAAGACTTAAAGTTAGGCAAAATCTAAAAATTGGGACTTTTTGGAACTGTATAAAAAATAAAGGAAGCACGATTCGAGCTTCTTTCCTTTTCAGCATGAAGCGTCGTCATATGATTTTTTTCTGGCGATCACAATTGAAATATTGGATAGAGAATACTTTGTGCATCGTCTTTTGTGATTAATGCGTATAGCCGAAGCGTATTATACGTAGTTATTGTTTTATTTTTATTTAAATTCGAAGGTCTGCGCATCGGTAATTTTTAGATATTTTGCAATTATTTTCTTTCGTCCAAATACTTGTAATTATAAGGCTACAAAAAATTTCCCATACTTTTAAGGTTTTTGTTATGCCCTGAAAGTGATCAAAAATTGTAAGTTTCTAATTACCAAGATACAATTATGGCATACATATTGATGTCGTCGTATGAAAACAACGGGCGGATGGAGTATCACACACAGCATTTCAAGTCTTGCAGGTCGCGCGTCTGCACTACCGATAGCAGTTTTCGTGGCACGTGGTCCAGTTGGTATTTTGATTTTCTGTTCTGATCTTATTTTCAAAGGAGGTTTAAAACGGTTTTCTAATACTGTAAGTAACGTACTAGAATTTTGATTATTGTCTTCGGTTGTGTTATTTGGATTTATACTGTTGCACATTTGAGGTTAGAATTTCATTGGTTTTAAGATTCGCTAGTACAAAATGATCTTGACTTTGAAAGAAATCAAGGAGATACTTGAAGATGACTCTTTTCATTTTTGCTATTGAATTGAACTAATTCTTAGACATTATTGCTACTTTCTGTTTATAGAGCTCCTCCATCAGAACGAATGTACTGGAGCGATGATGATTACTTAAGATGCCCTGTGGTTAAAGCTACAATGAGTCGAAACAGATATCTGAAAATAAAAAGCATTCAACACTTTCAAGGCAATTCTTGGGCAAACGAAAATAAAGACGACAGGAGCTTTAAAACTAAACCTCTAATAACCAAAATTCGCGTCCAGTTTCAAACGTTTGGAGTTTTTGATAAAAATTTAGCAGTAGACGAAATGATGAGTCGCTATTTCGGTCACAATAACCTCAAGCAGTTTATAAGGGAAAAACCCATTTATTTTGAATATAAGTTGTAGGCATTGTGTAGGCAGTCTGGCTACTGTTATAATTTTAATTTATATACAGGCCGCAATCAAGTGAATGAAATGAAGGAACTAACCTTAGGCTCTCGGGTGATATTGGGTATGTTAGAATGCATTAGTTCCCCACAGTGTCACGCAATATTCTAGCGAACAAACCATTTTATGAAACAGGTACGATCAGGGAAAATAGATTGCGGAAGTGTCCCTTGGCCACTAATTATGATGCTATATTTTCACTGGCCACTGTGCGGAAGTACTGTAAAAAGGAAAAGAAGAAGATTCCCGTATCGCAACCAGCAGTAATAAAAACTTACAATAAATCAATGAGAGGCGTTGACTAGCATGACTGGTTACTCGGTAAATATCAGACAAATATACGCGGTCAGAAGTAGTACCGGCCAATTTTTGTACTGTTGCTGCATATGGCTGTTGTATATAAATTACTGAATACTCTACAGGCATATACATGGACGATCCGCACTATCGCTGGTTGAATTGTAAGATTTATTTTAATAAATATATTTATTTGAAATACTGTTTTGATTGTTATAAAAACAAGACAGTTATGTTAGACGCATAGAAGGGATGGAAACCAAACGATTCGTAAGGGCGACCTAGAAACAGTATCAGCCCTTATCCGCCCAGCGTCGTCATATGACGACAAGCTTTCCCAGCGAAGTAGAAAGTTGAAAAAAATTAAAGTTCGCCTAAATTAGAATTTTTTAAAGGCACTAGCACTGTTTATTTTGTCAATTTAAGAACAAAAACCAATTTGGGCGTTAATGGGTTAAAAAAGGTAATTAATCCAAGACTTGGAAGAACTCGTGTTTTTCTTGTGACTATTTCGTAATCAATCCATTTTCCATTACTTATTATGTAGATAAATTCTTCAAACCATTATTTCAAAGAGGTTTTGCAAAGTATATTCTTAGAAGATTTCGTAGTATATCTGTGGGATGCCAACCAATTGATGTGGACGACTTTTTGGCAACCTTCTTAATTACTCCACGAATTCGAAAAATTTCGTTTACGTTTCTTAGGGTCATAAAACTGTACCTACTATTAAAATTCCTTTTTTCTTCTTTAAGTGGAGCTTCAATCTGAATGGGGAGCAACTGGTACTGGAGCTGGAGCTGGGTATGGGTAAACTGATACTGAAGCTAGAGCTGGGTATGGACACAGATTAAACAAAAATCAGATGTTTCACTTTGACAGATTTGTGGATTCTATTGCGCTCTCTTTCTATCTCTCTCTTTCAAAGCAGCTCCCAAAGCTTGCTATTTTGACATATACTGCGCAAGCAGCACAGCGTGGTATGCACTTTTCATAAAACACGCGCAAAAGAGTAGGCGTGGTAAACTCCCAGAGCTGTAAATGTAAATGTGCTGAGACCAAAAATGAGAACATTGGTGGAATAGGGAGTGAAATATCTGGCCCTTATTTAATCTGTGGTATGGATGAACAACTACTAATGCTGGTAGTAGGAATGGTGGTGGTGGCAAAGCAATTCTTGGTGGGAAAAAATTGGTAGCATATTAAACCTACTAAAAGCCCTAGTCGTAAAGATGCACTAATGGCTCAAAGTTGTAAAATAATAATTTGAAATTCCAATGGGCTGTCACAACATATGCAAGTACCTAAGATAATCTTAATTAATTAGAATGTTTCATTTACGATGAAATATAATACACAGATAGAAGGATTAAGATGGAATGGAGAGTGCCACGTAACTTGAATAAGCCAATGGATGCAAGTCACTATGCTGTCTTCCTTTCTATAGTGATTATTACTATTCTTGGCCTTGGAAACTGTCTATAGACCCAGATGCATTGCAGACAGAAATGCGTATTGTGCTTTCCCCAGTAGGTTCTATTTCTACTCAAGCAAATGAAGGCCCTTAAGAAGTGGACACACCTTTTTTGTCGAGAAGAAACTAAAATTCTTTGGTTCTATTGTATTGAATCTAAAGTTTGAATCTTTGGCGAAAGAGTGGCATAGATATGTTTACTGTTTCAGTTTGTTTCCTACAGAATCTGCAATTTAAATTGTCAGTTTCATATTATGAAGGTGATTTCTCACAGGAAGATATCTGTAAGTAACTTTACTGTGCTTTCTAGCTGAATTCTACTTATTACATGAAGTTCCTCAGCTATCTTTTTTGATGGTCCATTTATAAATAGCTTCCCATGCCTGTTTCTTCAATAACCAGCGCAGATCTGTTTATCATGTTTAGAATTGTGCCAGCCCTCAAATTCAATATCTCTTGCCACAAATTTTCTACATATGACTAACCAACTTCATCATCAGGTAAGGTTCCATAGGTTAGGTCACGTGGTAGACTTAATTATCATCCGAATACCGGTCGAACCCGTGTAGAGTTAGTGATCGCTTGGACAAATGCTTGAAAGCCATTAGGAAAAGATCAATTTTGTTGACAGTATTCTCCACGTGTTCTGTTCATTCGTTAAATAATTTTACCTAATTTTAGATGAAACTGTAAGTCCATTTACTAAAATACTTTTTACATGCTTTGGCTTATACAAAAGGGTTAGCAAAGCCATTGGATATATTTTTTAAAATTGTAAAATCTTTTTCACATGTGCATACTCAAAATAATGTGAATGTCTACCTAAAGTTTTAGATATGATGCAATTCTATTAGTACTTTTGGTGTTGTGCAACTTCATCTACCATTAGAGAGTTTTCTTGAGCCCAATGATTTTTGATCGATAAAGAAAGGTCAATCTGCCATTAAATTTCAATTTTCTAATACTTTTACAATCTTTCATTTTAGCATTAAAGGCTACGCCAAAGTCGAGAGGTTTTTAGTAGAGAGGTCTTGCTGTATTGTGCCTAATAAATATCTAGAGCTAGAGTTGCTGTTTTCCAATCAATCTCGCCACTTATAATTCAAATTTCTTTTAACTGCAGTATGCATGTAAAAGAAGCATGGTCGGGCCTCACTTGGAATTAATGATCATACACGATTATTTATTTTTTGCTTAATTAAGTTCTCAATGTGTTTTCTCCTACCTTATAATTCATCTGTAATGCCAATGTTACTAGCGTAGATGTTCACTGTAAAAGTAGTAGTCGAGTGTGGATAACCCTAAACAGTTCTATTGGGCTACTTCTTTCTTAAGTTTCTAAAACGTTCTAAACTTTTGTTACTTCTTTTGGTCTACGCGAATCGCTATGCTTCTATCAATGCAATAATTGATAATCCTGAGTAAACTGGTTTTAGGTTTTTTGGAATATCGCAAATGTCCAAGAGGCTTTGTATTTCAAGTTAAGGTACTGCTTGAAGGTTCAATAACACATGATCCTGTATTTCTTGTATTCTTCATGTTTTCTTTAGGAGGCAAAAAGAAACCAGATTCTGAAACGTAGGTACTACATCATTAAATTATCTTTTTAAAATCAATTTCAAAAGTGAGAATAACATTCGTGCATTCTTCTATCAGCTACCTAATTCTTCTCGTTTATGAAATGTTGGGCTTTGTAAAAGCTTGCTTATCTGTTTAGGCAAACTAAATAAAGTTTTGCGCCACTCAAATCATCGAATGTAGTCACCCCAAATCCCCGAATGATACGGATGGCAGTTTTGAGTCAAGACATTGAGTATAATTTCACTTGTTCTGACTTGATAATTTCAATATTAAGGCTTTTCAAGTAGTCTTCTGGCCAAAATGGAAGATTTGCTCGGTTGTGGCTGGAATTTTTACATTTTCTTGGAAGCGGAACCGCGCACAACTTTCTTAGCTAGTTATAATGTTGTACCAAAACGTTTTTGACTAACTGAATTAGTAATGCAACATGAATTGCAAGTGCGAATGATATTGGTAGACCGATAGTAAAACATAAAAATTTCTGTATGCTAGTAGAACATTTTATTGTGTCAAACAAAGGATGACAAGAGAGGGTTGGGCGTACCCGAGCTTGAGTGAGGAGGTTTTAAACTCCTACAACAATCATTACTGTAGATGACAGCACAATCTCACATTCGAATTATCAAAACTAAATTGTTGTTTATATTTAACACACAAAAGATGACATAATCTTTTTGGGAAGATAGTTACGATTGGACGGAAAAAAATTGAATTTCTTAAGTCGTTTAGTAAAAGGTTTCTTAAATATGCGGTTTGCAGTCTCCTTGAATGTTTTTAGATTAACTTATTTACATTTTTAATGAAAGCATAAATGCATCTAAACACCACTTTTTCTTAGCATTCTTGAAAACGAAGCATGCACTTGATACGGTTTTTATAGCTAATTCCATTACTTTTCCCTAATTAACAATAAAAGTTTTATTGTCTTATTATAGCATACTTAAGAAGTTTTTGCTATAACCGTTGTTATATAACATCTCTTTTTAGTTTAAATATAAAAATCACGGTCAAAATTTTCAATTATGTTAGTGTTAACTACACGTGCGTTTATTATAGCTAATTAGCACTATTCGCTACACTTGGAAGCTTACAATAATGAAATGAATTTCCTTTAAAGAGAAAAACCTATAAAAAGAATGTAAACAGTCATGAAACAACCTTTAACTGTTGACAAATTAAAACGAAAACAAGACATGCCTTGTCTCAACTAATATGTACATCCTGTATGTTTCCACGTGCATATATCCGACTTTTAAACATTTAAAAAGAATCATAATTCCTTGACATAGTTTATTAAAAAAATTTTTAAATTTTATAAAGAACAAAACAAAATCGCATGCATAATAATTCTAAAAATGGCTTTTGTGTAGGTGAGTGCTTGATTTTGCTACGAATTTGCAACTTCGCATTTGATAATAATTAGGAGTTTTTTGTTTGCTATGGAGGTGTGACTTCTCAACTATACGCAGTGAGTGTGAAGATTGATTAATTAAACAATGGCATATTAAACACAAAAAAATTGTTTCAAAAACTATTTTACCTTTTTTCTGCCAGTATTGAGTCAAGATGATTTATACGAAAAAAGTTGCCAATATTATTCTTTGAAGATTAACGGAAAATTTTATTTTTCGAATTTCAAAATAAAAATTCGACATACGGAGATAATACAGTTTATGCAATGCAAAAGGCGTCGGGTTTAAGTAAACTTTAAAAACGAAATTAAAAGTTAGAAGCAACATGAGAAAACGAGTTTTTACTCATTTCCTACGCAAAACTTTCTCTTATTAGTTATTACTGTTTATATTTAAATGTTTCAAATAGGTTAGACGTGCCTTAAAAAGGTACCACTGATAAATATTGTTATTACCAAACCCGTTATTACAAATAAAATTCCCCATTGCATTTTTATGGTTGGTATTACAGAGAATTAATTGAGCTTTTACATGCTACTCTTGTAATACGTATTGATACTTTCGAATATGAATCATAATTAAATTATACAATGTTATATGCGGCATACCACTATAAAAATTAATTATAAACAATAAATATTTTTACTCAAGGATGGACAGACAATAGATATATTTGGGTTTGTTTAATATGTATAGTAGACGTCTAAGGCTTGTATATTTCCTATCAGAAATAAATGATTAATTAACCACACCGATTTGCACTTGCTGCAATGCGGATTAGTCTTATCTTTGAAAATCTCGCCTTTTAGCGGTGGTGCAAAGGCCTCTAATGCATATTCAAATCAAACGTCTTGCGTGAATTATAGCGCTATGCAAATATCTTGTTCTTAAAATCACTTTGAAAATAAACCAACCAAACAGTTATACTCCCTCATCACAAACCTGTTTTAATCTGATATTGACATTAACTACAAGCTACAAGATACTTATACTGCGGAAGCGATCTGACGAACCGAAACATAACGCTAATAACATTTTGAACTTATATAGCTGCATCTGTACGGTTCTAACTGAATCGATTGTTTCAAATGAGAGGAAAACTGTCAATTTATTTATTATTTACTCATCGAACTAGACCTGGCAAGACTTTATGGCAAACATAACGCGTTTAACGACGAGCGTCATCTAAATTCCTCAAAAAAATTAAGAGAACACTTGGAATTTTGCGAAAAATGAATGTTTTTCAAACCCGAATATCTTCACCAGGTTTTATCGAAACAACTTGATAGTGATGGTTTCCTAAACGTTAATATCTCTGGTTTCGAATGCTGTCATTCAAAGTGTCGGAAACTCTTACGTAGGGGCGCAAATGTCGTTAGACCGCAAAGGTGCACAAATGTCGAAAATTGTTTCAACTTTAAGACGTAACACCGATCGAATTAATTTTTTCTCAGTCTTGCAAACATCACAGTTGCAATAATACTGACTTGTTTTGAGAATCTCTGAATTTTCTGCCAAAATTGTCAAAAATACACTTTTTTTCAAATGCATGTATCTTTGTTACAAATCATGCAATTCTAGACTTTTTTGACCTAAAAAAAAGAGAAATGTTCAAACTTTGCAACTCTAATGTTTGCAAGACCGAGAAAAAACTAATTCGTTCTCTTGCGTTTTAAAATTTAAACAATTTTCGACATTTGCGACATCTACGTAAGAGTGTTCGACACTCTGAATGACAGCATTCAAAAGCAGAAATGTTAACGTTTAAGAAACCATTTGTATCAAGTTGTTCCGATGAAAACTGGTGAAGATATTTGGGTTTGAAAAACAGTCATTTTTCGCAAAACTTCAAGTGTTCCCCTAATTTTGTTAATGAGTTTAGTAAAGAATGAAACGACCCCCACAATTACATTTAAAATATTAGAAACCTGCCTAAATAATGTTAGTATGATAATAAAAAATCCTGGAGAGGAATTAAAATGGTCCCAAGGAATTTTATTTGCAAATTAGTGTACAGGGTGTTTCCTAATAATGATAAGAAATTTTAATAGATAATTCCTGGGCTAATTATAAGTAAAAAAGTTAATATAAACAAGTGTCCTACAATGCACCCCTTCCGAGATACAGGGTGTTAAAATTAATACAAAAAAAATTGGTTTTTCGTTATATTTTTGTTATGCTTTATAATTTGTTTTTCATTTTTGGCCCAAGCTTATATCATGTTATGGTAAGTTTGATAAGATGACAATTGATGAAAACGATGATGATGATAATGATATCAATGTTGATTTCCCGGCCGTTATAAGTCCCCCCATGGGACTTTTTCAGCCATGAGGATACGAATATTTTGTTGAGTGTTCGTTGTTTGCGTTCATCGGCACTCGACCGATCGTTGGACATAGGAATAGCAGTTAGCTCTGTATGTTTTTAATTGTAGTGTCAGAAGTAGGGTCGATAGCAGCATTGATGGAAACTTAAATCCATTGGCTTAGCTACAGAGGGGTTTTGTACTTTTTCCCCAGATAAAGCCTACGCCAGTGTATTTTTCCTAAAAACTAGTAATATTTCCCACTTTCCTATTTAATTTAGGATAAAAAAGTATTCTTGTATTTGTCTCCTAAAACGGTGCGTTCTCGAGATAATTTGAAATGCAGATTCCCTTGTATTAACAGAGTTTCGTACATTTCACCAGCATTTATTAAAATAAAATTGTTTATTATGCACGAGGGATCAGTATTTAATTTCACCATTAAGTAAGATGTTCAAAATGAACACCTGTAGCTGCTATGCAGGCTTGGAGTCTTCTGACTTGCGACTGACGTGTTTCTATAAACTTTAATGCGCTGTATCTCGGAAGGGGCGCGTTTTAGGACACTTGTGTATAAGAACTTTTTTACTTATAATTAGCCCACGAATTATCTATTAAAATTTCTTATCATTATTAGGAAACACCCTGTATAGCAGGATTCTACATTTTTCTACTAAGAATGGAAGAATGTTCTCTGAACTTGCAAAATCGTGCTGTCTCTGTAATACTTTAATTAGGAAAGTTGAGTAGAAATTGGCCAAATGGACCGGTAGACAGAAAACTGTTGTACAGTAAAATCCGCTTATAACGAACTCCAAAGGACCGTCGAAAACGGTTCGTTATAACCAAAGTTTGTTGCAAGTGATAAGTTACAAAAGAACCTACTCTCTCATTTAACTTTTTTATTTTATTTTTTACATTTATAAAATATAATTAGGAACAAAAAAAACAAAAAAAGTTGTAGATAGTTACAGGTAATAATATAAATAATACCTTACTTAGAAAATTCATACTTTGCTTTGTTTGGACAAAATTAATTTCGTTAATATGCAATTCCACTTCGGCTAGTTCATTAAAAATGCTTTGTGGAGTATTCCGTGACTGAAGAAAATAACAAGCGACTTCAATATTACTAAATGCATCTGATGCAGTTGGAACTGGTATTATCGCTCTCGATTTCTTCGTTTTCCTCTTCTTCCATCTCATCGTCGATAATTTGCTTTTCTGTACAAGTAATAATGGCATCATCACTCAAGAATTGTACCCTCACAACATGGACGTATTCATTAAAATCAAAATTAACTTGAGCAAATTCATCCTGCTCATCGTTGCCATTTGCTTCTTGATTCTTGATTCTTCTTAAGCCATTCGGTTAATGGTAGGTCATCAACTGAATCAAATTCATTTTCTTTCCTGATAAATCCGTGCTTTCGAAAACAATAAAATTAACAATTGTTTGTCGGTAATTGCTTTTCAAGCTATGTATAACACCCTGGTTCATGGGCTGCAATTTCGAACTTGTATTGGGAGACATAAATACTAATTTAATATAATTCAAGTCTTTAACATCAGGGTGGGCTGGACAATTATCAATCAATAATAATATTCTTCTTTTCTTAAAAAGCGTTCCATCGTTCCATTCCCGCAACTCAAGCTCTACTATTGAATTTGTAATTTACACGTAGCCGTTTAACATTCTTAAAATATCTTAGAATATGCTAGTACATTTTTGCTTTCGGGGAAGTCCCTTATTTTTGAGGAAGTCCTTTATTTTATACTTAAAAGTTTGCTATAATTTTGAAATTTGAAATTTTATATACGGGATTCGTCATATGAAAAAAGACTTAATACTGTTCTTATGGAACTTTGGTTCGTACCGTTCAAATTGGTTCGTTACAGCCAAGAGTTCGCATTAACCGGGTTCGTTATAAGTGAACATCACTGTATATGAGAATTATTAAGAATGGGAAATACTGTTCGCATTATTATCAAAATCTTTAGAAAAAAATGAACATAACGTCGAGTTACAAAGATAAATAAATAACGTTTTGGAAAATAACTGAGAGATGCAGATGTTTCTACAAGCCCTAATTTGAACTCGAAATCCTAAGCTTGGTACATAACAACAGTTCTTGTTGATAAGATTACACCAATATCATAAATTTTGCCTAAACCACAAACTATAAATAATTATGTTTTCAAAACAAAGATTGTGGAATAGCTGTTTGTTTATTAAAAAATGCAATAATTTTTCCATTTATGCAGCTGATAAATAAGTAGGAAGTTCTGTATGTATTATGTAATATAATATATATGTTGCAGGTCTCGTGTTTGTTTATTTTATAATTTCTCTACATCATAAATGTTTGCAAGATTCTATACATATGTATTTGCTTATTTATTTATTTTAAGAATTCCAAGGAGTAATAAAGACAGCAGAAACAATATGTACTTAATTTTCTCTAGTAAATAAGCAGAGGTGTGTAAGATACTTTAAGTTGCGTATAATATAATTACAGTAGCACGCCTATTAAGTAAAACTTAATATGATAAGCAGTTTCCAGACTTCGGTTAACATCCATCATCAAAATGTCATCACCTTATACTGCAAATCTAGCATAATATTGGACATTTCACTGTCGTAGTCGTGACTACTTAGCATTGCGACACAGAATTGTAAATAACGTCATAAAGTTTAAAACCAAGACAAATATCTGAATTGAATTTTATTAGTTGCGCATCACTGCTGTAAATACTTATTACTAGCAATTTTGCTTAGAATGTAAAAAAAAGATTGTTTGTTGACTCTTTTGTCTCTAAACTTTGTCTTTCAACTAATCGCAATGATAATTAAAGGCTTTACACTGTTTCTGCAACCTCATATTATCTAAATAAAACCAGATTTTTTTATTATAACTTAAAGGTTTAGTTCTGAAAGGTAAATTTACAGGCTAATTCTTCGTCAACGCCTGATTCTTACGAGTTCTGAAGCTTTATTTTACATATAAGAATGACGTTATTACAGCACTTGACTGTAGTTGTTTTCAGTATGATAAATTAACGAGAAAACTTCTTTTTATGGATGTAGACTTATATTTATTAAATCATAAGAACTATCTAAATCTAGCTGTGGTAGAGTTTCGTTCTTTTCTAATATGCGATGGTGTAGACTTCCTATAGGGACACAAGCAGAAAAAAATATATGGTGGGACTTTACTAGCTATAGGTGATGATGATGAAAACAAAGATGTCATGAACGTAGACGTTACCATACATTGCTTTAGAAATATTTGTTTTAAAAATTAGGTCACGTAAAACGTTTATGTCAAATGCATAGGATTGTACATTCAGAAATTTCCATGACTTTAAGGATCTCATCTAGAAAAAGCATTTAATATTGCGCAAACATGTATATCATGTAGTTTTGTTGTTATGCTTCTGATGTTCAACTTGGAAGAAAACTCAGTATCTAGACTTTACTTTCAATTAAAAAACTTTTATGGTAACTACGGCACGGAGGATTACATCGCTCTGTTGAGTTTTTTCTTATTGGTAGGGAAGTGTTTTAAATATTTGCCTTGTTTTTCTATATACAGAAAAGACAATAAATCATTTTCCGTCTCTAAACAGTATTGCTCTTATTATATTCAATTGTCACAAACTTTACCTTACTTATAGTTGCCGCCCCAAACAGATAAAGTAATCACGTGCAGTCCTCGTGACATTCCCAAAAAAGGAAAAATATTCTCAAGTTGGCAAGTTATCTACAAAACGGCGCTCTGTGGTTTTCTTGCACGACCAAGAGAAATGCGACTTTTTAAATCACTTACTAATAACACGCGCTTTTATAACTATTAGTTCGGCGCAACAAATACAATATACTTTCTATGAGTCTCAAAAAATGCAGATGTATACATAGACTTCCTGAAGTTTGTGAAAGCTTTCAGCCACCACAGATCAGTTAAATGTCTTGGAGCCATACTTTTGTAGCAAAGATAACACCACATAATCAAAACGTTGCACATTACATTTTTTCCATAAATCCATACTTTTTAAAATATGGCCAATTAAAAGTTTCTAAAGCTGACAACGCTGCATAATAGTGTAGTTTTATTTTACTAGGCTTGAAGAAACAAAAAAATTTTAATAAGAATTGAGAACGTTAGTAACTTCGTAATGAAAAAGTTTTCGTCAGTTTGTGATGTAAAACATTATGGATACCAATATTAATCGTAATTAGTATACCAAAGAGTAATAATCTCATACAGTAAAGCATAAGTTTGCATAGAGATGGTTTCACGGATACATACCAATACACAGATTTGCCAAGGCTACTCAGGTGTTTGGCATTTCTTAATCAATCTGATATAACTTTTACAGACAAAAGCTATAGCGTACATTTTTTTTCGTAATGGTATTTGGTAAAAATATCTTGCTCCTTCTTACTTAGGAATCAAGAAAAGCAGAAAAAACTAACCGCGGGTAAAGAACTGTATGATATCTTGCTTTATTCAGTTCATAACATTATTTGATTCGAGGAAAATTAGTGACTAGGCCATGTTACACCACTCGTATGTCTTGATTTTAATTAGGAATTATATATTTTTAAGTTTTTATTATTTAAAATCATCGTTTACAGGAAAATGCGAATTTTATTTTAAATACTGTTACACTGCTGCTTTAAATTTATCTATCAATAATGCTACTGCTTAAAGATCTGTATGGGTTTGGTTGTTAAGTGAGCATAGCCTGATCTAAAACTGAAATTCAAATTAGCACAAGCCTTACTTTTAAGTTATCTTGGGTTTACAGGCATATATCCGGCTTTTAGGCTGTAGGGCATTCTAGGATCGCATCAAGTTTATTTTTGATGAGCCAGTGAAAATAAAAAGTGAACGCTTTAGCTACTGAAAATCCATAGTTTATTTTCTTACAATGGATCTTTGAAAGTGAATGTGCTATGAGAAGATATTACCAAGATGTCTTTTGACTAAAACCACCCGCCTAGCGGGAAAGTTGCTAGTAATAGTTTGTGCAAATAACTGCAGTACGTATTCGAAGCAAACAAAACATGGCAGTATCAATATCAACACGAGTTGCAAACATAATAATAATTTTATGTAGTACACAGCCAAAACCGATGAATCTGGTTCTTACTGAAACTGATGCTTTATTCTATTTATTGGTCTGCATGAAGTATTTTATTTCATTATAGACTAAATTAATTGCTAACCTATAACTTTTGTTATTCAAAAATTACATTTCTGTAGAAATTTGATTTTCAGATTACAAGGTTTTGATTGATTGTTTAAGAAAATACATAAAATACTAAATTGCACATAAATATTTTCGTATTTTCAAAAACAAAACTCGGATATGCTAACTAGACACGTCACTGATATATAGATCAATTATGCAGTCTAATTAGCTTTTTTCAAGTATTACACGCATTTTATTTTAAATAAATCCTATTTTGATGTCAATAAGAGAAATGACTATAACAGATATCAGTATTTACTTAAAAGAAGAAAAGCTTAAAACAGCACTATAATGTTGCGTGTGTTTTGACAACACAATGTGAACAGATTACTTCTAAAGATAGGCACTACATGGCATATTACCGTATTTACATTTTCAAGTGGTTTCAACATGGTTGTAAACAAACTTAAATGTACTACATTAATATTACCTTTTGAAGTCATATTGCGTACAAGGTTGAACGGAAACAACCGTAATAAACTAAATACGAGAATGTTTTGTTTATACCTGTATATTAATATTAACTTTTGTGATTTCTCACCTCTATTTGCATAGATTTATCATTACTATTTGATTCATGCTAGGAGAATACCATCATTGTTATTGTCATATTGCGTACTTTAAACTGTTCAGGGTGACTATTAAAATACCTACTTCAATTTTAAATTCAACAAACATATTATCTGTATTATAGTTTTAGCCAACTGTATGCATTTGTGGTAAACACTAAGCAAACGCGTTCAATATTTTGTGTTATACCAAAACGACTTGGGCATGTGTAAAAACAAACACAAAATTAAAAAACGATTTACTGATTTACATAACATCACTTATTACACAAAAAAAAACGCAAAAATTTTTTGTGTTGACATAATCTATATGTTAATTATGTACGGGAAATTAATTTAATTCTTACTAACAAAAAGTAATAATCATTTACGTGAGAATTAGTAAAGAATATCACTATAAACAAATATTTGAAGTGGTAAACAATTAGAGAAAAAGTTTATCAACTTCTATTGTGACAGTTTAGAGCTAAACAATAATTAAGAGTTACCTGCTAATATAATTTTTCTTGCATTATTACAAACCTACGTAAATTTAGATTATTTGCAATTTAAAACAAAAACAGTTCTTAACAGAAGAAATAAAAAGTATGACAAATAAGATTTACTGGGAAATCTTGTGAATATCAATGACGATGTGCCGTAAAAAAAGTATAAATTTTGTAAATAATGAGCATTCTGTATCTAATTGATTAATAATAAAAATCGATTTTTCTGAATCGTAGACGTTACCAGACCTTCTGGGTGGACACAATCTATACAATTTCATTTATTACTCTATTAGTTAGATCAATTTCCGATAAAGATACATTTTCTCCTGTTGTATTTGTATGCATGTCATTTTCAGCAGAAGCGAGCATAACGTTATAACCTACAAAAACTAGGGTAAACGCACCTAATTACGTCCAGCTCCAGCCGTCCACCAACGAATCAAGTATTGTTTTATAAATAAATTATGGCACTATAAATAACGGAGATTTTTAGCTTTGTGTTATCTATCATCCTTCGTTCTAAGGATTATGTTACATTCATTCCGGTAAATAAAAGTTATATGTTAATTATTAGCATTTATTTACTACCAGTACGTAATTGTGTTTACTACGACTGCCATTATTGCGTTTTTATTAACAAGAAACGGTTGCATTCTAGATAAGATTTCCGCATTTTTGTGGACATCTTCGTAAAAATTTTTGTTTGGTAAAATAGGCAGAGTACGGGTATTCACAAATTCGTCTAGTCACCCGCTCGCCGCCCTCCACTGTCGTGCAGTAGGTATTCCACAATACTGAGATTTTATATTATTGTTGCTCGATTTTTTAATTTAATTTTGTTGATTAGCACCCACATTTATTAATCTTTCCATTATTTATTTGATGGTTATTATTCTCTTCAAGAAAAAATCTAATTTTAGTAAGTCAGCATGTCCAAACAACCAACTTAAGTGAAAAATTAACTTTGAAAGAGTATCATATAGAAAGTAGGAATTAAATTCATTTGTTTATTAATTATTTACTTATTTTGTATTTGCATGTATTTTTTTTAATAAATTCTTTTCGTTTCAATAAATTGTTTATGAGCAAATGCAAGAAAGGCATAAAATTGTTAAATTATTTTATGCTTATGGCGAGTAACGAAGATACCGCTAAAACAGATTTAATTTGCCAAACATGTGATCCGAATGAAGCTTCCAAAAATTCGTATGTAATCATTTAAGAACTAATCATACATCACGTTTATACAATGTTTATAGCTTTGCTTCTTTAAAGGGCGGCTACTAGGACCTTGATGGCGGATTTCTAGTAAATAGCGGCGGATTACGGGGCCAAAGTGTCGGTTTTAATAAATTATTTTTTTTTTGACGATTGAGTATGTATATCATTTAAATATGCATAACTATACAGAAAGTTTCATTGATATATATTATTTTGTTTTAAATTTAAACGAATTTGAACTTCAAATATTCTTTAGGTGGCAGGTGCTTTTACTCTACTAAACTTTTAAGTATTTGTAGGTATAAAACAATTTTTTGCTAAACAAATCAAAAGCTTTTTATACAATTTACAACAAAACTTCTTAATTATGATGCTAGTTATAAAACCATTACATAACCCTAAAAAGACTAATAGGTTCCAGGCTGCAGAAGGTTATATTTTTCCTAGTTATTCTAAGAATTCCAATTTTATTAACTATCTTCGAGCACACATTTTATCAATGTGCATGAAATAGTTATTTATAAAGCAAGTGTTAAAAGTGTAACGGTAAGTTACTTTTAACACTCTTCCCTGTAACGCACTTAAAAGGCCTACTTTTGATAACGGCTGTAGAAAAAAGTCTTTCGCTGTTAATTAGAAAATTAATAAAATAATTACTTAAGAACTAATCAACTTATATTTAGTTTTATGAAATTCACTTTAAATATAAATTTAGTCTGGATTGCTTCACTGCAAATTTTTTTATTGGTGCGATTAATTACTATTTTATTTTCTGTCATGTACTAGTTCATACGTATATTTATTCAAGTATCTAAATAGTAAGATAACATTTTAATTAAGGTATTATCTTAAGAGGTGTGTGAAATGCATTACCATCATTAAGAAACTGCATGGGAAATAGTTATTAGTTAATTAATACAGACTGGTAATGAGACATATCAGTACGTAGTCGATAAGTACCTTTTTGACTGTGATATTAAGATAAAATAAATGAAGAGTAGAATTAAATTATATTATAATGGAAAATCAAATGTACAAATTTTTAACGTTTTTATTAAAAAAAAGAAAAAGAAAATCTGCGAAATGAGGTAAGTGCCATTTGTGTTTTCTGCGGTGCTTAGTGCCACTTACTAGTTTGTCATTTCTTGGTAAAATTGTTTGTGCTCTGGCAATTTCAAAAATGGTATCATAGCTTGGAAAGTTTGGATATGCAAAACTTAGAAGTAGATATTAAAGAATCTGCTGCTTCTTGCAAATTAAAAAAGTTGTCGTGATTCATTGTAATCACTCTGTATGGCTGTACTAGTCTTTATTCCTTTATTATGTCTTTTATGTCATCAGGCACAAAACGTTTCTTCACTCTTTTTCTTTCCTCAATCTAAGCAAAACGTCTGTTGTTTGGGAGGAAGCTATGACCACTGACAAAAATCTTCACAGTAATTTCTGTGAATAATCCAACAGATGTTAGAAACATCATAAGAAAAATTGCGACTTTATTCTTATTTTGATCGGTGCAGTTATCGCACCAATAATAAGTTTAGGCTTTTCTGTGATACCAGAATTTAAAACTTTCAATAAACAAGAGATAATTTCATTGGATCCTCCGGATCCTTCTGTTTCGTCCCAAACACACATGTATGCTTTATTATTGTCCGAAATATGCACACTGAAGTTATATACTGATAGCTCTCTCATGTAAGACATATCGAAATGTGTTAAGGTAGGCATAAATAACACTTTTTCTAAGTCCATGGTTATAGTGAAAGTATTACTGCTAGGCAGTTGCGATGCAGCAAAGTCTTATGTCATATTAGTCTGAGCCGCTTTTGCTTTGCGATGATTCAATTCTAAGGATGCCCTTGCAGATGCGGATGTAGGGGTGTTGGCTTTTTCTTCACATGCGTACCTATCACAGGTTTTACAAGTATCTGTTCTTGGTCTTCGAAAACTTAAATTTGGAAATTTCTTTTTAAAAACCTGAGGGAAGTACTTGCATAGCACTATATTATCGGAAGACTTGTTCAGATGTGCACACACATGAATTTTTGGTACTTGGCCCCTTTTAGGAGACATAAAGCATGGCACTTAAAACCGTTTTATGTAAAAATATCAATTTTCGATTTTATGGCACTTACCCCCTTATTCAATTCTACTCTTCATTAATGTTCTTGCAAAATTATTTTTGACTTTTGCTTATTTCAGTGATTTTCAATTTATGATTTTTGTCGATTCCTAGTTGCCCAGAAATTTTGAACGAAATTTGGTATCAATTTATTGATTAGTGATATAATAAGCACAATACCAAATATTTTTCTACTATGTTGTTTGATCACCAGTTATAATGACGCCACGTCACGTACATAGTACCTTTTAGCAAATGACAGCTAGCTTTTCTGTAAATAATCTTGTCGTGGGGTATGATGGTAGTTCTGATTTAATTTTGGTCAACCCGCTTTCGTAGCCATCAACTAATAATACTCTCTATCACATATTTCTAGTTTTTTACTAGCTTCGATAAACCTGAACTTATAGGTTATGAATCATTTCCGATCTTCTTAGTTCAGCCGAGGAGTAATACAAATAGGTTCATATCTAGCATTTCTTGTAATTTCTACATGCATTTTGATTGTTTTTTGAATATCCTAATTTTCAATTAGTATAGAAATTTTGAGTGTTTGGGAAAATGTATTGTTCAAGATTTTTATTGATTTTTGTGCAATTCTTTAAGTAATTTTGTGACTTTCTAAGCATTGGATCCTCCGGTATTAAGGATTTAACCTTTTGAGGTTTCATGTCGACCAATTTTCCCTTTTTATGGAAACTGACCTTCTATTAGGAATTATTATGGGAACTTCAACTTTTGCTTCAAAAGATTTTGTTTATTTGGCATAGTCATGACTGTTCTATAGTCTGTTTAAAAAACTTCTTAGGCACTCTTTTAAAGCTCAATGTTTTGTATTACATAGACATTCCTTGTACTTGCTGAATTGTCAATTTACCGTTCAAAATAAATACTACACACATATTATGTATCTCATTAGTTATGTGTGTGTTACATTCATTAATTGGTTGTCTTTTATTGTAGAATATAACCTACATATATCAGGTATAGGGTGTTACAGAAAATAGCTTCGAGAACTCTAAAAGCATGTAGTACTCATGAGAATAAGTAAAAAGGTTTCGACAAACATGTATCCGAAAATGCACCGTTTCCGAAATACGGTTTTATTTAAAATATTTGATATTTCAATAACAAGGTCAACAACATCCTACCTTGTTTAGATAATAATTGCATCTTCTTTTCGACACAACGTATGATCTTACTATAGACTGTGCATTTGAAAGACTTAAAAATCCAATTTTACTAGAAAATTGTGCATTCTACAGAATAGATGCAACAGTGGCTTTTTTTTGTTAAATTGATTGTTAATTCCGAAAACGGAAAGATTTTTTTAATTTTCCGGTAACGCAACAATTTTTTTTGAGTAGGGGGCTGATGAAGATATCAAACATATAACTACATAGAATAGTAGACACCTAAGAGTAACAAACATGTGGAAAATTTCGTCCCAATATCTCACCTTCTTCTTGAAATATCGAAAACAAACAGAGATTTTAAATAAAATTTTGACAACGTGTATATCAAAAACGGTACATTTCTGGACACATTTTTATAAGAAACTTTCTTGCTTATTTTCATGAGTACTGTACAACCTTGAAATTTCACAGCGATTTTTTAACACCCTGTATATCAGGCATTCTAGTTTAGCTGTTACTGGTGATAACACTTAGTCGCTTAGTCTTTTACTGCGTTATCTTAAAGTGATAGATGTGCAACAGTTTTACATACTATTAGTTTCTGTTATTAAAGCATACAGAAGTTCAATTGCTTAACTGCTGAAACATAACTTATGACGAAAGTGCTTTCTTATACTCAGATAGTGTTCTATGTGAAAAATATACGGTAACAAGCTTTCGTCTGGACGGCAGCTGATACTGTTACGGCAGTGTCAGTGTCAAAGCTATTCAAGAAACAATTTTCGGCGATCAATAAAAAAAACTAAAAATAATTCTGCAGTCTTATCATCCGTGTGGCGCTGGCAAAAGAACTGTCTGTATCTTCACATTTCTAACGTAGATTATAGAATATTTCAATCTCATCAAGCACGCAAAAACAAACGGTACATGCAATTAGCTTTTTATGTGCGATTATCAACAACACTGAAGAAATCTTTTTTATTGTCTGCTGAAACCCAGAAACCAACATAAACTGAATATTCCTAAATCATTGAGTTCTGTATTAACATGTAAACCAATGACTTTTACTCGAAGATTTTAAAGACATCTTGTAGTTAACCCCTTAGTCGTGTTATTGAGTTTTTCTGCTTCATTCGTTTTATGTTTTAGAAAATAGAAAATTTTAGAAACGTAATTTTCTAAAAGTTGTCCATTGACTTCTACTGGTTTAATTATCTGAAGTCATCATTTAGGACCGAAAGTTAAAAATGCAGTCAAAGTCCCAAGAATTATCCACTTGTTTTTTTGCGGGAAAATATGAGGTTCGTATTGCACATTTTCATTTTAATAGCTACCAAAAGTAGTAGGTTTTTCAGTACATATTTCAGCGTATATCAAGCAATTGATACATATATTTAGAGCTTTTAAAGCGCAGATTGCAGCATATTTTAAGTTTTTAGTGCATATTATAATTTTGAGCCCTGCTGATTAGGTTAGGTACATTGAAAAATAGAATTATTTCCTACAGTAAGTAGGTTGCAAATGCCTTCAGCGACAAATCACTTTATTGTAATCTACGTTAAGTTGTACTTATTGTTAGTAATTTACAATTTACTTTTCTGCAATTTAACCAGCTGATTTTAGAATTATTTTATTATGTGAAAAGACACAATTTTAATAGCACATCATTTCTTTCTTTTCTTCTACATCTACATTTAAATCTAACAATTTCTTGAAGCACGTAGGAATTACGTTACTGACAGGAACATGCAACATCAACGTAGGCAATCCATCATACTTATTAGTAAGTATTGAATGGAATAGACGATCTCAAATCAGTCGATATAAAAGATGTTTTAACAAAAATATTGTAAGAATACTTTTTAGATGCTTTGATTACCTTCGACTTCATATATGGAAATTTCAGAAAGCTGTTACGATATAATCAAAAAGGTTGTGAACAAAGATATCGACGTGAGACTTGACAGGTAGGGGAAGAGAAGATACCATGAAACTCTTGAAACTAGATCGAGGATATTAGGCTTATTATTATTAAGATGGGTCTTATTTCCTTTGGAATCTAAAAATAATTCTTTATAAAATCTATCAATTTACCGTATATTTATTATCGTATTTATTAGAAAACATGCCCCGAGAGTAAAGAAATCCGTAGAGTAAAAAAAGCCAAGAATCGCCATAAAATTAATCGATTTAAGATCTTGGTGATTTTGAAAATTAAATCTTCAAGTTTAGAACTTAATTAACTTGCTATATTTAAATCTATTGGATTTAACTTAGCTGGTTTTGCATATTGTTTTGTCCACGATTTGTCCGCATTGTGGAAACTGAGAGAATTCTTTTTGAAAATAAATTAAGCCGTTTACCAAATACCAAATATTAAGATGCGCCTTTGATTCCATATCTCCTACATAACGTATGTAGTTGATTAGGCAAATAATTTGAATAGAGTTTACGATGACGCCAGCTTTATTTATTTACATTCAGGGGACATCCCTGAACAGTATATATGGAATTTTGCAGCAAAGAACTACCTGATTCTTGGACTATAGATCCAGAAATAGACTGTAGTACATTGCTCTACTTCTCAATAGAACCATGTAAAACATTCCCCTTTTATTGGTTCGAGAGCCTTTTTGCGCTCTACACACCCAAAAACTTTATTATAATTTTCAGAGCTCGTTAGATAGTTTGTAATAATCATTAATTTATTACTTACAACTTATAAGAATTTAGCTAGTTCAATAATCTACCTACTATTCAAAACTGCTTTTCAGTAGTTTCTAACACTGCAAACTGGTTAGTGTAATGTACGCTACATGATGTGACACATTGCTTATATCTACATAAGATTCTCTCTCGCACCATGCTAAAATTCGATTTAACTTTCATAAGAAGAAATGAACCTATGAACTTGATGACAGTTCTGGAAAATTAAAATGTTCGTTGCGTCGTGTGGATATTTGGATAGGATGACCCAAAACGGAAATTGTTGATTTCCGGTTTTTTGAGGTTATTTTAGAAACAAACGATGAAAAATTGAATTTATTTTTGTTATATTAATGAGTAGGTATTATAATGTGCAACTTTCCTTCAATTTAAATAACTTTGTATTTCTTATAGCTTTGGAGATCGCTTCGGCGACTTCAATGCTGAAGGTCTTGAATCTGAACAACCCTATATTACAGTTCATTTCTGTCCCTGTTAAAAATAAGAAAATCTTATCGGTTCAATATTATCATGTTTAGGCGTCTTCACAACGAGCCTACGATTTTTTAAATTTAAAAGCTAGAAAAGAAATTATATCGAAAAATAGGTATGTCGTTTCGTATAATACTAATATACATATTTTTGTCTATTTACACATTATTTTCAGATTCAAACGTTTGTTTGACTCGGTTACAATGCCATCATAACTATTTGAGCGCCCTAAAGGCCTATTATATGTACCCTCAATCAGATACGAAGGGTTCTCCTTGGGCTCCCAAAGTCGTAGCTCCCCCTAAAAATCATGGTACACAAAGCCTGTGCCTCAGATGCCTTGCCAAGAAGATGGCCGTGCTCGATTAGATTTCAGATAAAAAGAATTGTCTGTATTTCACATTTTACTAACTGATGTTATTCCCGTTATGCATAAACTTTAATTTGGTTTTTCAGTTTATTTCAGTTGCCTCCCCTCACATTCTGCCGCCCAGGTACATTGCACGCTTCGCATCCACTACACGAGACGCCCCTGCACAAACGCTTGATATTAAATATTAATTAAGATAAAGTTTGGATTCTTTTTGATTTTTCACAATTTTATTTTGTCAGAGAGTAAAAACCCTTTTTAATAAGTTATTTCTTTTAACTATGATGATTTTAAGACTTCCAGATAATTCTTCATTTTACGGGTTGCTTTTACACCAATATGCAAAAAATGCGCAATATCGCTTTACATTTTTTTATCTTTATAAATGTTGCTTTAATATTTAATCTGTTTATAACTATAAATACAAAATATGTGCCCGGAAATTTTGAAAATTTAGGTAAATATCTGATTAAAATATTCAGAGTAGGGATTTTGATTTCCTGATATTGACAGTAGTTTTTCCAGTTTTGACGGTTGGGAGTTAACGTAACTATAACCTCAAAAATTTGAATTATAAATAACAATAAGGTCAGCCGGTTTTGCACAAAATATGTGTCTAAAAGTAGTTCACACCCTTGTTAGTTACTTTTTAGTTTGTGTTATAGCATTTGAAGATGTAATATATGTCTACGGTCAGGTTTCTCAGGAAATGATTAATGCAGGCCGGACTCAATACCAGGTTTGAATTTCTTAATTTTGTGTAATTATTTATTTGAATAGTTCCATTATTCTTTCTAGCTTTTACAAGAAAGAGGCAATCTACCAAGGTATGGATCATGCTGGAAAAATGCCGTTGAACATGTAGAAGAGGGATGTCGTACTTTATCCGAAGATACTCAAAGTGATATTGCTTTACATATAACTAATTGTTTTTTAGAAATGTCAGGTCATGAAACTTATAATTGTGAATTAGATAAGAAACCAAATATTAGAGGAAGTTGTATTGCTAGCATGTCTGATCGTGCATTTAATGTTTATACTGAATTTTACACCCATACACAAAACATTTGCTGGTTCTTACGGGGACAGGTTTGGCATGAGACTATTGCGGAGAATACATTACGTGTAGGTAAGCAATTAGAGTCATCTGCGAAAAATCAGGAGGAAATATTGAAAAGTCAAAAAGAAAGTTTGGTTTTGCAAGGAAAATTATTGAAGTATGGAAAGAATTTAGAAAAGATTATGGAAGAATTTTATATTTCAACTCAACAGCATAATGAGATTTTATTACTTATGTCGAAGAGTTTAGGAAACTTGCAATCTTGGCTTATAGGTGAACTTTCATGGGTAGACTTAATTGTTTTTTATATTTCTGCCTCGATTCTAACTTGTATTTTTACATCAACCTCTCGTACTATAACTGCGAGGTTACCAATTCTGCTTTTACTAATGGGAAATGCAGTTATTGAACGTTTAATTTGCACTGCTTTTACTTCAAATACCACAGAAACAGAGTTACTTTTAATTCAAAATGAAATTTACAAATATATTTGGTGGTTGCGTAAACTATTTATAATTGTGGCCGTTTTTATTTTAGTGTATAAAGCTTGTTATTATAAAGATTTATTATGTATCAACAATGCACTATTGCAAAAAATCTATGATCAAAATTTAAATATGTTAGAGATTCTAGAAAAACGATTTCAAAATAACAATGGCATTCTTAATAGCAGTAATGGTAATATTTCTTTTACTGTTGAAAATGATTTAGTAAAAAAATCGCCTAAACATTCTCTTAATCATCATAACAATGGCATGTTTAAAATTAACAATTATACTGAAATAAAAAGAGAGGAAGAAACTTGTGAGAGGACTGCAATTACAAAAGGTTTTGTTCACAGCCCATACAAGTCAAAAGATCTTAATATTTTTAGAAATAAATTAAATGTAAATAATAGTAAACTTGAAACTACAAAAGAAAGTGTGCCATTTAGTAAATTAATTAGTGGTCGACAAAGACTGACTCCTTTTAGAGATTTGCAGAATAGTGAGAGATATAATTTAAGAAGTAGACAAGGCACACCAGATTTAAATATTTAAAATTGGTTTTTATAAATTTTTGTCTTATCTTTGTTTTGCTGCACCTGAAATATATTATTTATGTATTTAAAAGATGAATAATCATTTGAAAGATACACAAGGATAACCATCTAAGTCACAAAATCTGAAAAATACAAAAAAGTACTGTTCCATATAGATTTCTGTGTATATTTCACTATGCAAGTCCTTGCATAACATAAAACACAAAGTTGGCTTGATCATTACTCCTGTGTACCTTTCATTTGTTCTTTTATCATCTCAAGATCTTAATGCTGTTCATGTACTTATTATTTACAAAAAAATATATTCAAGAGGGTATTATAGAATTTAGTTTGCAGAACTTAGATAATATGTGACTAGTGTGTCTGTCAACATTTATATTATGAGATTGGGACCAATTATAACCTATTTTTTAACTGTTCTTCATAGAAATCTTTGAAACATGAAAACACAATTTTAGCATATTAAAAGTCCCATTCTCACATTCAGTCACATACAGAACCACCAATGTGTGATAAAGAAAATTTATAGCAACTATAAAAGTTTTGAAGTGTAATTCTAAGATTTTAAACAAACAAATTTATATCAGATTCATTCAAGGTACAATATAGAATTTATAGGTTATAAAGCAATTTTTCTTATGTAAATGCGAATCTCTTTATTTTTAAAAATTGAAACCAAAGAAAAACATTATAGCTAGTTGTATTTAAGGCCTCAACTTTCCAAAGATACTAGTTACCAAATCTTGTAAGAAAAGTTTGAGTTTTATACAGGGTGGATTGAATTTCTTTGGTCAGCTCATAACTTTTTGGGAAAAATAATATTTAGTTTCACATGAGAAGAATTCCAAGGCCTATTAAGAATAATTTCCTCAGGTAAGGATATGAAGGATATGAAAGTTTAGTACCATTAAAAAGAAAATCTCTATTAAACAATAGGAAAATATACTCGGGTTGTAATTTAAGAAAAGATCTTGTGATGTCATCACTTTTACTGTATAAAAATTAAAAATTATTTTTTCTTGGCAAGTGGTAGAGCTTATTGTCTCATTTAAGAATATATACTATAGTTTAGTGGGTGTATTTCTGTAAATAAAGATGCTACCAATTTTCTTCCCACCAAATGGGAAAAATTCTTATGTTTAAATACAGACTACTCCAATTTACCAAGCTATTTTTGTTTGGCAGAAAGTGGCTTTTTTTTGCAATGACCAAAATTGAGAATCGTCAATATTTTCAGAGGTATCAATATTTTTGATGAAATTGGAGCACTTATACAGCACAATCAGCACTTTCCTATACTTGCTTTTTGTTCCTGCTGTTTTAGTCTTGTTAAACAGTTTGCGTACTGTCTTCCTCATTTTAGAAATGTCCTCATTCCTTTCTGTTTGAGGACAGTTCATTGAAGACTGAAGATATGGCCTCTTGTAGTTGCTGTACAACAACTTCAAGCACTTCGTGCTGTTAACCCTCTGAAAATTTTGATTTAGGTTTGTCTTAAAAAGACTCCCAATTTGTTCTTCTAGATTTCTAATATATTGACTGTCCTATCTTTTTGTAGTTTTGTTATATCAAAGCAGATGTATCTGTGATTCAAACAATCTCCAATTTTTAATGAAACTACTAACATATATAAAGCTATTGCAATATCAGTAACTTCCTGCTTGTTGTGTGTGACAAAGGTAGATCTGTTGCAGGCATTGGAAGTAACATTTTTCAGTAACACGTTACTTTAGAAAGATACAGTAAAGTAATTGTAACTAATTACAAAAAGCACGTAATGGTAACGACTTCTTTTATGTGTATTAGCATCACATCCAACAACAAGATGCATTCCATCTGCCCTGTATCTTGTTGCCAGCCTTTCCATTGGAAGAGGATTTTGCTCATCATATGGAAAGTAAGCTGATCCAATTGTTAGATTCCTCAGTCCTTCTTCTTTCATTGTTTTGATTGTAGCAACTGCCACATCTGCCAGTGCCAACACTAATTTTCTTGTTTACAATTATGCATGCTCTTGGAGTTCGGTACGTGTCACTATAAATTAGTTCACCACTTATCTCACTACTTACCTTCCTCTTGAAAATCTGGATCACAGAATATCAACAAGATCTGAATGAGAGCAATGTTTCAGTCTTGCCTAATCATCTTGCAGAGCATTGAGACTGCTGCTCTGTTATGAAGATATGATAGGATTTATCTGGACTACCTATGTCTTCTAATCCCCAAAAAGTCTTAAATTTCAGTCTTTTGATGACCTCCAAAGTCGGAAAGACTAGGATCTGACCCTTATCACCTTCTCTACAGTTCATTAGATGCCAATCTATAGTGAGCAGTCCAGGATTCTGCCTGCTCAGCTTACTCTTGAGTCTTGACAATCTCACTGCTGGCTGATGTTTTTGGCATTCACACCAGTACTTTCAGCCTCTTCTGGACTCCCAAAATCTTCCCGGTCTACCCAGGTACAGCCTTGCCAAGAACATCCACCTGCCATTTAATTAGAAAAAACATTTGTATTTTCTGTTAATATTATCCTTAAAATCACTTCTTCCAATAATTCGAATCTATCTTTCAGTTTAAGTAAAACTATTTTGTTCATTTTTATATTTTATGTTCCTAATAAGATCATTAGCCTGAACAAGGAATAAGTGTCGGTTTAACAGTGAAGCAATAAATAAATAAATAAATTGAATTAATTGATTTAGCAGATAGGGGACTGTCTATGGTAGGTTATTGGACACTTGTCAACAGTTTAACAGTAAAAGAGGCACAAGTCTTTAAAACTTTATTGCTACATACTAATTAATTATTAGTTCTGTTATATTATTTATTATTACGATATTTACTGTTATAAAACAACTTGAAAAAATTCAAAGTGGTTTATGAACCCAAAATATTTTGTACAATTATGGTTTTTAGTTAATCATGTAATTGATGTGATTGACATAATGTTGCCTTTTGTTGGTGATATTTACAAACTACTACAATTACTACTATTATTATTATTGAATTGACAATCTACCTTAAAGGCAGATGCAAAAGAGAGAAATTTTGTTAGAATTGACTTATTATCAGTCAAGGGTATCCTGTGCTTATTTGCTGAGACTGTACTTTGCCATCCGCTGTGAAATTGTTCCTAGAGAGTTAAATTGAACTATTTTTTCAAATTTGCAGGTTTTTATTTTCAGATTTCTCCGAGCTGAAATACGAGGTTTACATTTTTGTTAATAGACGCTGATGAAATTATACAGGGTGTTCGAATATTACACCGAAGAAAGTTAATTTTATTATAAAGCAACATACTAGCTTCATTTGTTTTAACAAAAATGCGCTGTGTTTCACCGCCACCTCGGATTTTTTGTATCAGTAACGTAAATAACACGGAATTGAGTGTTTTAGAGAATCTCGATTTTCTCTAAAATGGTTAAGTTAACGAAGAAATTGTAAGAGGGCAAATTTTTTATAAACTAAGGTTCCTTTTATGTGTTCACATCAAACTTGCAAAATGTTGACCGTACAAAAAGTTTGGAGTTTTTCAAAAGTAGCATACTCATGAAAACTTCCAATATGATTTGTAAATTTCAACGATATTTTAGCATAAGGACCACCCTAATGGTACCTAATAGCATACCCAATTTGAAGAAGATTCGTTGATTCATTTGGATATGGTAAAGAAATAACCATTTTTTTCCATCAACTTTGAAGCGTTATAACTCGAAAACTAAAAACTTTTTACTTACCTTTTTTTTGATAAATCGTCTGTATTTAGTCCGCCAAACCTACAGTCAAGAGTTTTCGGTGTAATATTTGGACACCCTGTATGTAAAATCAGATATTCAAGCTTTTAGAATGATGTCCAATGAAGTAATGTACAATATAGTGTAAAAAACCCCATTTTGAAAAAATCGAAGTTACAAGGTTTTAGAATCAAGGTGACAAAATGTTTTTGCAATAATTGTTTTCTGTTGTACTACAAGATAGAACCTGAAGGCAAACTTTTTTACATGGAATGCTTCCTTGATTTTAATATCATAGAATATTTCTTAAGTATTTTTTTAGTGACGTAATATTGACTATTGCTATTTCTTTGTTTATGGAAACTAGTATTTTTGAAAAGTCAATTTCTCCACCAAAGGAGACTGAGTTTAACAAAGTTGTGTAAAGCGAGAAACTGCTGAAAGCTATTTTGTAATCTTTCACTGCCTAATATTTATATTTATTAAAATGCAGAAATGTGTTCTGGAATGCAAATTTTAGTTTTAATTTGTAAGTGATAATTGTATATATAATGTTTTTTTCTATCAAGTAAGACATTAATTTATCATAATTTTATTTTTATAAGGTTTTAACTTATCATTGTGATTTATATCCATTAGTTGTTATTATTTTATAAACTAAGAATGACTTTTGGCTGCATTAGAAACTAATTGTACATAGATACTATACAGTGCGAAAACTACTTATGAAATAAAATCAGTAATTTCAAAGCGAATGATATTTTTGAATAACGCTAGAACATGTCAATTTTTATTTTATATTTCGATGTTTTAAGGTTCTGTGTTTGTTTGTGACATCATCCCCTTTTGAGCTACGACATCATATGAAGTTTTTTTAAAATAGAATGCTATATTTTTTTACTGATTTTATTCCATAAGTAGTTTTAGCACTGTATATTAGAAACAATAATTATTTGAAAATACATGTAATTATACAACTATGTTGGTGTGGAAATAAAGTGTTACTTCACGTTTGTATTTACCTGTCTTATTAGCAAAAAGAAGTGCATATTTTAACTAATCACACTCTGTTCCAAAAGTCTAGTCGATTCTGATTTCATCTGACATTCTTTATCAAATACAAAGATGTTAGATTTTTACAGCAACTTAGGTTATAACATACATTTTAAAATTATTATTTCTGTACTAACAATAAGAATTGTTATTTATGTTAAGTTTGCTTCTCATTATTTTGAGATTTGTGCATCCGCATATAAAACATTGTAACCAATAATATTATCCAGTTTTCAGAAAGAAATTTAGGACTGTTTTATCTATAGACTGTAATAGTTATTTAATAGGTAATAAGGCTGGAAAATCATATTTTACTAAATGAGTAGGCAAGTCTGCAAGTCTAGCGAAAGCATCTTCCAGATGTTTTATGTGTAATATTTTGTCTGCAAGCAATTAAAATGAATTAAAAATAAACGTACATTTTTTTTAATTCACTTTTAATCACTATTGCAGAAACTATTTGGAGCTGTCTACCAGATTTAATAAGTCTGGTAAAATGTCATTTTGCCAGGTTCCACGGGTAAAATTCAACTTTACTGCCAGGTCAGTTGCAGAAAAAAGTTATTAATTTTCTAGAATTAAGTGTTAAAGAGTTATTACTTGATATTGTTTTATTTCAATAGGTTATTAGTCTTAATTTTAATTTGCAATTTTAATAGTTTCTTAGAAATAGCAAATCAAAACCAGAACATTGATATTTTTCTGTTAACTTTCAACTTGTGATCAAAATGCTAGTCTAATGTAAATGATGGGAATAATAAAGTGACTGCTCATATTTATTTTTAAAATGATTTTGTTTTATTTATGCCTAATTATATGAATTCGTTTAAGTTTGAAATTGGTAATGAGTAAGTTAAACTGGTAGAAATAGAAGAGAACACCCTAGTTTTATTTCTTTTAATTACATAAAACCACACTATGTGGAAACAGAAGTTGATAAGATGCGGTAGGTATGAGTAGTGACAGGAAGAGGACAAAACCTGACCTTCAACCATTACAGGTGGCCTGTTGAAAGACAAATCATCATGCAGTATTCAATTTTACTAAAAACCAGATTTTTTAATCACCAGCACTAGGATTTGTATGTTTTAAATATATGCAGTTATATTTATCTATGTTTCACTTATGTGTGAACCACATACACAAATTTGAAAGTACACAGAAATGCATATTTCGATCATTTTTTTAAATGCATGCATGTTTTTGAAAATTTTGATATTAATGCACAAGTATTACACCATTACTTCTAATATTTTCTTCTTTTAAAATATTCAGTTTTTTCCGTTTTAAAATTCATAATTCTTTTTCGTTTTACAATGCAGTTCAATAAATACTACAATGTACTTGTGTGAATTTATTTTTTTTGTTCCAAAATAACAAAGGTGTATATTTTCTTTTAAGTATATTATCCTATTTTTTTTTTAAAATATGTTTTGAACATGGTCAACATGCACAAGCTGCAAGTCCCAGTAGGTACACTAACTATATCAACTGTACTGGCGTAATGTCACTATGTAATACCTAAGTGTGGTTCAGGTTCAATGTAATTGCAGAGTATCTTGAAACTACAATAGCTACAAAAAACCTGCTGAGTGCACTGATGCAATTACAAGTTTGTTTTTGTTTTTGAGTTCCAAGCAATAATAGATTTTTGAAATTTCTTTAAATTTGGTTCCTTCAAGAAATAAAAATGTTTCTGTTTCAATGTTTGCAATAAAATAGTCACATTAGATTCTTCTGTCTTTCAGTTGTTTGTATAGGTAATAAAGTTATTCATTTATCATTTTGTTAAATCATGGTAAGCTTTGACACAGTTGAATTTGTCATACCCTCAAATGTTTAGAATATACTGGTTGATGCTTATACTTTTGCAGAACTGAGTAATTTTTGTGGTTAGACAATAACAGTAATATAATTTTAGATAGGAGCACTTTTTATTTTTGCTAGTTGTCAAAATGACTAGTAACAACAAACTTGAAGGTGTTCTCTGTCTTCATTACTCTTACAGAAATTACATTGTCATCATCTAATCACAGGAATTACTCATGTTCTTTTAAGATTTTAGGGAATTTGTATA
Source organism: Ignelater luminosus (assembly GCA_011009095.1). Lineage (NCBI taxonomy): Eukaryota > Metazoa > Arthropoda > Insecta > Coleoptera > Elateridae > Ignelater > Ignelater luminosus. Next base: position 17,307 of record VTPC01008637.1, on the reverse strand, counting down.
TGGTTTGTTAGCATTTCAAAATAACAATGAAGACATCATAGTATTAATGTAAGTTGCAAAATCTAGTGTACCATGGCTTTTAAAAACAAATAACAACTTGCAAATGACATACGAAACAAAAAGCATCCCATGCAATTGTTACAATGTCATACATCTGTGATATTTATATGGTAATGGTAACCATCAAATCTACATTCTATTACTGTTTTTATCATTATTGCATTATTCTTTGAATTCATTCTTAAGTTTGGACGGTTTCAGTTTTATTAAAAACTTCAATCATCTCAAAATGTTTGTTTATAAATTTGAGATGGTTATTACAATTTATACACTGATGAATCAAGATAAAGCATATAACATACTATTTTGGAAGTACAAGGCAAGGCCCTACTTTGCAGCTGCACTTTGCATAGCTCAAGAATAGTATAGAATTGGTCAGCAAGTTTTCCACCAATAAATGATTCAATACACACATTTCAAGTTTTTCTTTGAAAAAATTCTATTTTTTCCATTTATACCACAATAGATCAGAATTAAATAGGTAAAAATGTATAACAATGACTGTATTTAATAATATAAAGTTTCTTTACAGAACTGCCACTTAAATTTATAACAATCTTAAAAAATAAAACATTTTAACTACTAACAGTACTAGTACACTGCACTTAGGTCCATAAGTTACCTAAACATACAAGTTATTCAAATACAATTGGTCCATAGTGCAGTATTCACTTGACAAAACAGTAATTACAAACTTAAAGATTATCTATACAACACACCTTAAATAAATAACAAAATTTTATAAAAAAATCTGTATAAAATAATTTTGATTAAAATTTAATTGATACTTTTTTTTGTCGTGTTTACTAATGAACTAATGGCTGGTAAGCCAATCAAGCTGTACTATTTTTGATTTCCTTGAATTTAAATTTAAAAAGGGCTGACTAACACCAGTTACATATAAAATTGTTTCAGCAATAATCATAATCATACAAAGATAAGTGCACTTGAGACTCTTTAAATTAACCTCGAAGCTTAGCAAGTTGAGCTTCTAAATCATCATCCGTTATACCTGAAGCCTTTGAGCTTTCTCCTATTTTATGTTTATCTGGCGAGGGAGCATGAGATATCTAAAAAAATACACTTGAGGTTTTTCTGTTTAACAATAGAATGATATTAAACATACCTTCTCACCCGTTTCAATACCAATCTCATCAAGCACCTGAGTAATAATGTTGTCACTTTCTTGCTCATCACCAGATTCAGTTAACATATCATCAAGCGTTTCATTAACTAAAAGGAAAATTATAAAAATGAAGATAATAGAATAAAAAATTTATATACTCACTCATTTCATCAGTCATATCCATTTTCATATTTTCTTTACTAAAATTATTAAGCATAGCTCCAATTTGTTCAGGCCTCATCATCTTATTCATATCACTCATTGTTTCTCCTGCTACTCCCATTGCTTCGGCTAATTTTACGTTTGCACCCATTGCTTTATTTTGGTGTCCTATACTTTTAATTTTACCACTTGCCATATAAGTTCTTTGTTTTTGTTTACGTAACTGAACCAGCTGTTTTGCAAGTAACTTACATCCTTCATTATTACCTTCTTTCGCTAACTTCTTTATTTCTAATTCCTAATAACCAAAAATAATAAAATAAAATTCTAAACAATTTACACAACTATTTACAAGTTTCTTCTCTTCCTGTTCTAATTGACGTCGTTCCCTTGCAATATCTCGATCAGCTTTACGTAATTGTCTATCTGCACTCCGTTGCTGTTCTGTAAAATTCATCTTTTTATTGTCAATTGGTACAAGATATTTTGATCTATGAACGAAAATTTAAACAAGATTTTCAATTGCGTTCTACAGACATTTGTTGTCATTACTTAAAATTTAAAAAATGTGAATTAACATTATAAGTTTTCTAAAACTTATAGAATAAACGTTAATAATTTATATGTCTTACCCTTTGGATCTGGTTTCGAAAACCAATTAAACATTTTTGGAAATGATTTAGAATTTTAAATATTTTAGAAAATCCTAGTTTCTCTACCAGTCAAGGTTATGAATCATTCCACTGACATTTTAATTTGAGGTTATTTTTAATGTTAACGTAATTTTTGCAGTATAGCCAACATAACATAGAACTCTTAGTAGGTTGCATACCTGTCAGGCGTATTAGTATTGATACTGTTAGGTTTTACTTTATTGTTGTCTATTAAGTTGCATATTTAGAAGGGGCACTACTATTAATTTTTGCAAATTCCTTATTTGCTGAATATTATGGTAAAAAAATAACAACTCATTAGTATATTAGCAAATACATAATAAGAATACAGATTTATAAAAGCAATAAGAAGGGTAAAGAATGACCTTGTTCACAAAAGAATGTTAATAAACTTCAGTAAATACTTGTAAACACAGGGGGGTCTAGACAAACTGTGGTATCTCTTGCTGTGCAACGAACACCTTGTGAAATTTGTGTGATTACTTTCCGAATTTACATAATTTCTTTGATTACATCTTATGTAACTTTATTTTATTAAGTTTTTTTTTAGAATTTTTGTTAAGATAAACTATAATAACATACAAGCTTTGTAATAATTTGATGTTAACTGTTTTTTGTCTTCTCGTAAAACAGTGATTGAGGAAAAAGAAAGATATAAATAACTAGTAACCCATCATTAGTTTTAAGAAACCCGTACCTATTCAATTAGTAAAAATAAAAGTACTAATGGCACTCCTTTCGCAGTGCGTGTGGGTTAAAAGGTCGGCTTTTTGGACCTTCCACCAGCGTTAAACAAGTCTCACTTTGATCGGATTTTCACTCCCACGTCTTAAAAAAGTCTTAGGTAAAAATTAAAAAAAAAATTAAAATGCGTTACACGTTCTTACAAACTTGTTTTTGATAAGCTTCTTACGCTTATGAAGCTGAGAAACGATGATGAGTGAAGGCTGAAAAAGGATTTAGTTTTAAGATAAAATAAATTTGTTCTTTTGGTTTAAATTTGAATATTGATTAATGTTCTAACAATTTACCATTAGATAGGTTTGAGATTTTAAAACGACGATTCTGAGATCTATTAACTTCCAACAGAGAAAGTATTCTTTGTGTCATCCTAAAAGCTTTTATGTGATCTCTTTTGTTAAGTTATTCTTTGGTTTTATAGTTGCACATCGCATTAAAATAACGAAATTAAACGTGACATACACGTTGAAGATCTCAGCGGTAATAAATCAGAATAAAGAAAACATTAAGATGACTTTTATGTTTATTTTTCTGAGGAATTAAAACATTTTATGGTACATTTTATCGTTTTAAATCTCAAGCGATGAAAATGAAACGTGGATGATTCTTACTTTTACGATTTTTGACTTTTCTTACCTGACAAATAACACCACTAAAGTTGAATCGTTAAATTAGATCTTGGTTTTGTTATCATCCTAAGAAAAATTGTTTGAAAACTTTAAAATTCTTTTCGTTCTTAGAACATAATCCATGGAGTCATTAAATATTCATTAGAATAAGTAAAATTAAGTGAACAATTTTTTACGATTTGTCACAGACATAAACCATAACTCAAAACTTGAACTAATCGCTTGTCTAGGCCTTTCGAATCCGTCTAGACTGGGGTGCCTTGAAAGTAATTTTAAAACCTTTTTGAGATAATACTAATACCTTAGTAGTGTATGGAAACTTTCTATTTTAAGAAGTGCTAAAAGACTACTGAGAAACTAAAAATTTTTATTTAATTCTGAAATTAAATTAAATCCTTTGATGTCAGAAAATCGATAATGAACCTACTGTTTAACTTTTGCTCCTCTTCAATAAGGTAGAAGAACAAGGAAAATTGTTGGAAACGAATAGAAACCAGAAAGGTTCCTTTTTTTGTTCTGAAGTTTGTTATGAAAAGAAACAGCTTTGTCTATCCATGTATTATTATGTAGTAGGTATTATCTTTCGTAAACGCTTAAAAATCGTGTATTTTGAAAACAGTTAAATGCCAACCTAAAATACAACTTACATGAGCTGTAGCTCGTTTAGTTTTTTGTCGATTTCTTTATTGCTAATTAACGTTGGGGTCACTAGAGAGAAAACCATATATTTATGTTGTACATTTTGATTATTCCACATCTTTACCTTCTTTCAATTTTTTTGTTTCCCGTTCTTTCCAATATGCTTTTTTCCTAAAATATAATCTTTTAGTTAGTATTGTAATAATACTGTTTTCTTGTATTTTCTAGATTATAATTTCGGCAACTGCTAATTTCTGATTATCATTTCTAGCAGTATGTATATTAATAAATTTAATAACACAAAAATGAGATTAATATTGATTGCTAAATCGAACTTTGCCTACTTGAGCATCTAGTTTTACTATACTTGGAAACAACGCAAAAGCTGTTGAAGATCTACCAGTTCTTAAATGAATTTGTGTTTGATTTTTCTTTGGTTGATTTATTTCAATTTTATCATTTTAAGAATGGCAATAAGTAATGAATTTATTAGTCTTTTGGTTACGTTCATTATTGTTTGTTTTGAATTGAATAATTTTTTGTTTTACTTCCCAGTAATTCTGCTATATTTAGATAACTTGCACCCCTTCCTTCTGCATAAATATAGTAATTAGAAAAAATAGACAAATATTATTTTACCTGGTGTTCAGCCAGAGTTTATAGTTTTTGTGTTTTTTTTGAAGAATCGTTGAGTTCTAATCTCTGAGAATCAGCAACACTTTTTGTTTCCAAATCTGGAGGTCCAAGCATTTACTGTCAGTTCTAGTAACTAAGGAAGAATTACCCATACCACTCCTTGTTGAACTAAGATGTCCTTATACTGTTTGAAGTAATACACAAAAGTATATTTGAAGAATTCAAAAAAAAAATTGGAAAGAAGTGTCTTTGTTTTGCCAAGATCTTGGTAGCTACTTAGATGAAAGATGGAACTTTTGCTTATTTCTAGGCGTTGAGGAGTGACTTTCAAACGATTCTGGTACCACCGATAGTTTTCTGCATTTTTAAAGAGGAAGAAAGCAAAGCTCGTTCCGGGTTTGAGTGCAACTGATTTAAGAAGATTAATAAAGGGTTAGCCCAATTGTCGGCCACTGTAGGTGATTTGATGAAGCACAAAAGCCTACTGTAGGTTATTGAATGAGGCCTTTCGCAGGACAAAGCATGTGTTTCAGTGTAACTGACCTAAAAGTATTAATGGGGATGAAACCCGACCGTAGATAACTGCAAACCCTGATCACTTCCAAAACTATGGAATTCCCTTCACTTACACTTACCAACAAACAAAGTTCCATCTCAGTACACTATCTAATTCTGAGATATAATAAAACCAAAATGATCGATGTTGCTTGAACAACTTAAAAGCCATTTCTGTACCACTACCACTATCAACAACCTTGAGATACAAGATATCCAGTCTTGATAGTTTGGAAATCATTCCTATTGCTACCAGCAATCAAAACTCCATCTCGGTACGATAATCAATTTCCGAGCTGTGAGATATCGCATCTTAAACGGCTTTAGCAAGAAAACTGGTCATATCTAAGCCGTGGAGACTTTTACTCAATGAGTCAAGAACTATAACATACTGCAGTTTCAGCCAATTTCACCAAGAGCAAAAACCTATAAGAAATGTATTTGATCATTTGGAAACGCTTTTGTCTTTATACACAGTTATGTGATTGAGAACTAGCGGAATCTTCTTAACCATTTCGCTCATGGTGTCTATTGGAGTGAATACTACATTTTTAATTTTTTTAAAATTACTTCCCGCCAAATTTTTGCATAATTTTTACAACTGTACTTATATTCCATCATTTTCCTTGAGTTGTGTGCTGCCATCTAATTATTAAGAAACAAAATATATATTTTGTTTAATTTAATAGTGCGCAGGAAAATTTACAGATATCTGCTGCGTCAAGAGAAATAAATAATTATCAGTTATTTTAGACCAGATTTTGTTATGTTTCTATTTTTCTTGCGTTGTTATTTGTTTATTTGTTTACCTAACATAGTTAATTTGTGTTAATTACGTGTAGCATTTATAGACTTGGAGCTTATAGTTGTGTTCACCACAGTACACATTGTGAGCCGGTGTTATAAGGTTGTTTGGTAAACATAACCTTGTTATAGTGCTCATTTCGTTTATTATCTACGCGTTTCGTTCCGATTTTTGAATCAAAATGGCACATAAAAGACCACTAACGAAAAAGAACTATTTAAGCTGTTGGAAAGCGGTTTGTCAGACGTGGAAATTTTTAGCAAAGATGAAGGAAATAGTTGGGAAGACCAATCATTTACAAACTTAGTAGGTATTTTTAGAGATAACCTCATATACAACAAAAATTAATTTCTATGTTATAGATGTTCATTTGAAAGAAGAAGAATATAAATAAATAGTAGAGGAAGAAATAGAAAAAACATTAGAAGATACAGTAGAAAAAGTATTAGAAATGAAAGAGTTAGAGGAAGCTGAACTAGTTTTTATCACTTGCACAGGTAAAGTGGAAAAATTCACAAGCAAACAGCGGGTAGAAAAATTTTTCAAAACACATGAGTTAACTTTGAAAGAAAATATTAGCTGGAGGAAGAATATCACCTATATAACAAACCAAAATACAAAATGGAAGGAAAATATAAAGGAAGATATTCATGAACCTCCAAGTCCTTTAGAATTTTTTTTCTAAATATTTTAGAGATGAGTTATTTATCCTAATCGCTGAGAAGACAATTTTATATGCTGTACAAATGCAAACAAGATTCTCATATACAAATTTAGAAGAACTAAAAGTGTTAATCGAGGTACATATAGTAATGGGCAACTTACACTATCCTAGAGTAAGCTTTTATTGGGATCCAAAGTTACATATACCTTTGGTATTAGAAAATATGGCTTATATTCGATTTTGCAAATTACGCCAATATGTTCATTTTGTAAATGTAGAGAAAAACGCTGCAAACAACGAAGACTATTTTGCAAAGTTAGGCCTCTATATGATGCAATAAGAGCGCGTTGTTTGCAGTTGTCCCTAGAACCGAAACTCTCAATTGATGAACAAATCATCCCTTTCAAGAAATAGTTAAATATCAAGCAGTACGGCAAAGGGAAGCCTTGTCTCTGGGCCATTAAGCTTTTTGCTTTTTGTGGCACAAGTGGCACACTTTATGATTTTATATTGTATCAAGGGTCAACCACAGAGCTAAATCCTGAACAGCGAGAGATGTTTGGACTTGGAGCATCTGTAGTTATCCGAGAGAATTACACAACCCGATCATGAGTTATTTTTCAAAAACTTCTTCAATTATAACCTTTTGCAGTGCCTTCAAAATAACCATATACAGGATGTCCAAATATAACACTGAAAACTTCTGACTGTAGGTTTGCCGGATTAAATAGAGACGATTAACGAAAAAGAAGTAAGTAAAAGATTTTTAGTTGTCGAGTTATAACGCTTCAAAGTTGATGGAAAAAAATGGTTATTTCTTTACTGTGTCCAAATGAATCAACAAATCTTTTTCAAACTTGGTATGCTAGTTGGCGCTATTAGGGTGGTCCTTATGCTAAAATATCGTCGAAATTTACAAATCGTATCACAAGTTTTCATGAATATGCTGCTTTGAAAAGCTCAGAACTTTTTGTACAGCCAACATTTTAGAGATTTAATAAAAAAGCAATCTTAGTTTATAAAACATCTGCGCGTTTGCAATTGTTTCGTAAACCTAACCATTTTCGAGAAAATCGAGATCCTTGAAAACACTCAATTTTGTGTTGTTTACGTTACTGATACAAAAAATACGAGGTAGCGGAGAAACACGGTGCATTGGTTTTAAACAAATGAAGGTAGGATGTTGCTTTATAATAAAATTAACTTTAAGTCTGACAGGAATCGTAAAATGCAGAGGTGCTTTGTCATGCATGTAAATCATGCGACGGCGTGTTTCTAGAGGGACACATTCTAACACAAAATAACGCGGAATTGAGTGTTTTAAAGAATCTCGATTTTCTCGAAAATGGTTAAGTTTACGAAAAAGGTGCAAGATTGTAAAATGTCGGCTATAGAAGAAGTTGTGAGCTTTTCAAAGGTAGTATATTCATGAAAACTTGTGATACGATTTGTAAATTTTGATGATATTTTAGCATAAAGACTACTCTAATAGCGCCAAATAGCATACCAAGATTGATTCATTTGGACACAGTAAAGAAATAACCATTTTTTTCCATCAACTTTGAAGCGTTATAACTCGGCAACTAGAAACTTTTTACTTACCTTTTTTTTCACAGACAGACAGACAGAAATCAACACTGTTGCGCTAAGCGCGGCTTTAGCAGCTATTCAGCTTCTCTCAAGCCCTAATTTTGACGGCTGAATGCAACGCTAGTATGCATCGGCGACGCGTAGTAGATTGAAGATGGTGATGCGGCAAGTACCTTTTTTTCGAAAAATCGTCTCTATTTAATCTGCCAAGCCTACAGTCAAAAGTTTTCGGTGTAAAATTCGGACACCCTGTATAAGCGGCATGTACTGCAAGAGTAAACAGAAACCACCATTTTCGTGCGACAAGTGGGTAAAAAATAAGGGCTGAGGTACTTACGAAGAAGTTACAAGCGGTTATGGCCAAGTAATGATGACCAAATGGTATGACCATAAACCAGTGGTCATGGCCTGAAATTTTATTAGCATTGGAAATGCCGATGTGTGCCGAAGGTTGGACAAAAACCAAAAAAAGTATATAGATTTTACCATGCCTGAGGTAATTAAAGAATATAATAAAAATATGAGAGCCCTTGAAAAAGATGTAATGGACCTACTCCATTTTAGGGCTTATGTTGCTGAAGGCCTAATTTTAATCAACCGAAATTAAACGAAAAAGAGAGGAAGACCATCATCTTCTCCAAATGTGTCCCCAAGTACATCATAACGCTCGTCACTTATACCCAGCGAAACATCTAATGACTTCAAAAAAAGAATATTTCAAGAAATAAAACCAAGAGCAGGAGTACGACTGGACAATGTGGGGCACTTGTCACTTTTTGACGAGAAAGAGATTGCCACACGATGCAAATATTCAGATTGCAAATGTAAAACTCACCACTATTGTGTAAAATGTAAGGTTCACCTGTGTACTGGATGCTCCAATTTTTAATTATCACACTATGAAATAATTCTATAAAATTTGTATACTTGTATTAAAATGTATGGTTCATAAAAAACTGATTATTCCCAAGTACTAATTTTGAAGCACAACGTCCACTGCAGTGGACAGCCTTTTTTTGAAGTGACTGCAGAAAAAAATTGAACTAAACACTAAAGATCATCAAAAAAAAAGAAGTATACCAGCCAAGTTTCAAAATTTTATCATAAAAATTAATAATGCGTGAGCAAAAGGGTTAATAGTTAACTTTTAAAGCTTAGAGTGTTGGTGATACTGTAAGAAACGTAACTATAATCCATTTTCTGTCAAAAAGGGGCATGTTTAATTATGGCGTTCGAAATTTAATGTTTGGATCTAATCTGCTCTAAATCAGCATAATCAAATGTGCACTCTGTTGATTAAAAAAAGTTGAAATTAGTATTTCTGAACTTGCGTAAATGCACCTCCTTGGGAAAAATCCTGCCGGCACCCTGTTAACAATATTACTTTCTGTGCCTAAGTGTAACTGCAAAGTCGGCGCATGGACAACTGGCTTTTAAAATTCCTAGAAGGCTTTTTAACAGGTGGTTGCAGTTACTGATTGATAGTCGTAGGGCACCTCAAGTTAAACACATATCTGTGATCAGTTGTCAAGTCAAGTTAAGAATTCTAGTACATATGTCTTGATGTACAGAATCAAAAAAGTTATAAGCCACATCATCAGTTGTAATAGAAGATAATTTTATGTAAAAACGCCGCCAATCGAAACAATTCTTACATTGATCAACCACGCTAGATGAGTACCACATTTTGTCTCGAAGAGGGAGAAGTTAGTTTCTAAGCGTTCTCAAAGTAAGTATTAATCTTGGTAGGACTTATGTTGTAAACTTACAGCTGTTGTTTTTTGAGTAGTGTCTATCTCATATTTAATATGCAAATATCAATCATAGGCTTACAAATATATAAATCACATAATCTAAATAGTACAGAATATAGAATGAGTTAAACTGCTCAAGGAATTGAGTATAACATGTAGTTCTCATTGAGTAGTATCAATTGATATGCTTAAGTTTCGAAATAAATAGCTCGAGAATCCTTGACAAAATTTTCTTTATCAGGAAGACTTTCCCATATTATGTAAGAGCTATTTATATATTTTGCTGATAAGGTTTTAGGCTCGGCCTCAGAATTCTATGCACCCCGAGATGACTCCTTGCTCCATCCACCACGCGGTATTAAAAAAAAGACTTAAATCAAGAGTAACTGTCGATAAGAAAAACTTTATTGTTTGAATAATTTAACTTACTCAACAAGCCCAACCGATTCGTAAAAAACAAACTAAATTGGAAAGCCCAAACACTTAAAAAAATCTGAGCACTTGAAATTAAAGATTAGGATTCTTCAAGCGCTTTTTGATGTTATCTGAACTAGAGAGTTTTATTTGAACTAATTAAAGTAAAAAGAAATGATAAATATCGAGAAGACCAAAATGTATGTCTAATTCAAAGTTAGTCTGTTCTAGAAATTATTGAAGATGCAATGAAATCAATTTCAGAAGTTGAGAGAAATTCTTCATGTGTTCTTTGGCAAAACAATGCTCACAACAACAATCACCAAATCAGTAAGAAATGGGTTCAAATGGGTTCAAAAACTATAAGACAGTTTTTATGTTTTTGTTTTAATCTAAGTTTTATTATTTGCATTTAGTTAATTCATGCATATGGCATTGAAAACAAGCACAAGGAACTTATCTGAAAATATTTTAAGTAAATTTCATGTGTATTTCATTCGTGCGGGGACAAATCACTTTGGTTCACAAGTGCTTAAAGCCTACTCAATGTTCCTGTTTTAAAACTAGCAGAATATTGAGAAATAGATACTGTTCTGGATGAAGGGAATTCACAATTGTGTCGTCTGTATTTAACTTCCTTTCCAAATTTAGATGGTCTCGTAAAAATTCGAACACCAGAATACTGACTTGTGATTTGCTGAGTTAAGATCAAATTATCTCTTGTCAGTATGAATATTTCGAGAACTGTTAACGAAAGATGGAAACGACTGCATGTGCCACCTACTGTTTCTATAATCACATCTTTCTTATCGTAACGACTTCTTCATATTTTGATGCAAAAGTCATTTGCGCGTTTTGGCAATAGTGTTGGAAAAGGAAAAAAAGTTTATCAAAATTGGAAATCTTTATTGACACTATCGATTTTTAACCGAGTTTTCAGAATGCAGCATGCTTTCCGCTAGGTCAAATGAAACTGTGCCAACAAAAGAATTTAAGTTTGTTATAGGACTTATACTCATTGCTATTCTATGGTTGCGCATTCCTATGACAAATGGTACAGTGTATATCAATTTTCTTGGGTTATGTTGTTTGTTTTAAATCCTCACACTTGATTATATTTTTTCTAAATCTTTTGATAACCATTGACAATGCTGACCTTTTCTTTACTGTTACATTTGCTTCAAATGCACTTTACAATAACCACCAGAAGCGTGCAAAGGAACTTGTGTGACTGCATATACGGTAGTTGGAAAATAATAGCTGACTGAAAACATTAAATGACGAGTTGGAAGTGTTTCAGAAAATTCGAGATTTTTTAGTATCTTGCTAGAGTATAAGAAAAATATAACACAAAAGAGTCACTTTTTCCCTTTGAACAGAACCTATTGCGATTCAGATATTTCTGTTCGCAATTTTTTTATTTCGGAAGCTTTTAATTTTTTGTCAGATAGGTTTGGAAAACAAGGGCGTTAAAGGGCCAAATAGTCGTTTTCTAGATCTCAAAAACTACCAGAACGGTGTCGATGATTCTTGCGTATGTTATCCCACCGGGGCTAATAGGGACCATGGACTGCCATCCCCTCCCCAGAAGAAGAAATAAGAAAATCTCAGATTTGAACTAAATAGATTCATATCAGGCAAACGGGAAAGCTAGGAGGATGAGAGCGTATGTACTGAGGATTACCCCGGGAAGATTTTAAGATAAACAGATATCCACTTGAAAACATAAGACGATTGTAATGCAGGTTCCGCTTAGTGCCAAACTGAAACTATGCGAAACTTTCTAATTATCTTAATCGATTTATGTTCGAAACGGTTATCGAACAGTTTAGTACAAGTCTTATTCGCTACCTGCCACCTCCTCATGACTAAAACTAGAGCCTTTTGTCCTATTTTTAAAAAACGAATAGTCGTATAGACACGAGACTTGTTTGTTATGTAGCCTATGTAGCGCGGTTTAACTGTTCTTTAATTGTTTTTTCGGTACAATTATTTTAAAGAAACGAATCTGATGCATGTCTGATATTTCATAGGATAGTTATTTGTGGTACTTGGTGGTTCGTAATTAAAACTGTTTATACCAGTCAATAGTTCGATCGATTGCCTACAAAGAACCCGGGTGTAACTTCAAAAAGCACCATCTTTAGGATCGATAGAATAATAAACCAGAATTAGTGCAAATTCAATTGCTGTGTCAAAACAAATAACAACAAGAGACTAGAATTCATTCAGTTGTTAGAGGTTTCGAATCTTATACACATTCTAATAAGAAAATTCTCGAAATTCGAAGATTATTGGACTGGAGCCGTAGGGTGCAGATCTTCTGCCTATTCTTTCTGGAGTGTTTGTTTATTGTAGGCGCAGTTTCAGAACTTAAAGCACCCTGACCCAAACCCAGATTTTTGCGCTTTCCCGTTTCATATGAAACACACGAGTGAGTTCAACCCAAACAGTGTTCGTTTCTAGCTCTATGAGGAATGGGGGGCAAAAGCAGGGTTTGGGCCACCTTAGGTGGGTTATTGGAAAGTGCAGCCAGATACGTGGTGGTGTTCGTATTTAGTTAAGGCTAATAGAAAGCAAAATCAATATATGGTTTTCATAAGAAGGTTGATGAAGAACAAAGTCCAGTTTTTGGTCATCGCAAGTGGACTATTGGAAGGCACAACTCGGCTCGTCTTCATAAGTTTTCTTAATAAAGTTAATGGCTCTGGGGCAATCGCCTCACTGGTTTAATTGAGAAACCGGTCCTGATACCAAGTGGTACCTTAACACTTGCTGCATAGACTACAAGGACGAAGTTTAAATGAGACGAAATTCTGATTTTTAGAGGAAATAACAAACAAATAACAACAATTGATGCTGATTGGTATACTGATGCTTACCTATACAGTATTTAGTTTTTTAAATTAAAGTATCGTTTTCTTTTGCCTGAGAAGACTCGAAAATTGCCGAATCTTCACTCTTTTCGCTACTAGTACCCTTATCAATGAGTCCATGTATATCTTCCGCACACGGAAATGTAGATTCAGTCTTTCCAGTTCTTTAGATGGATTTTCCCCATAGGTAGGTATATCACTGAAACCGCTAGAGCTAAGATTCTTATTATTTGACAAAAAAAAAAAGAAAAAAGGAAGGACCTAAATACTTGCATCTTTTCCCCTGCAAAATCGGACTCTAACCAATTTTGAGCTTTATATTAAAAATTACTATTTTATTGCAATCAAAATGCCATTATCTAAACTATTCATTTTACTTGAGAGACATTTTCGAAACAACAATCTGAAAATGTGCAAATTGTTTTAGGTATAGTAATTCCATTATCTATAGTTGCTTTGGGTAGTTCAAAGGTTAGCATGTGTATCTTTAGATTAAGAGGTCACTCGTGAAAGTAAAGTCGTATTATACTTGTTGTCAATATAATATTCTGAACGCCCAAAATCTCTATAGAGGTTAGAATTATTTGCAAAAGGGAAGTGGTATTTGTAGAATACAATGACAAAAAGTAGTCAATGTAGTCAGTTATTTTCGGTTAGAAATACATTGAAATTGCCTAAAAAGATATAGATGTCGTACTAGGAGAAAGGTTATGGAATTTTGCATCTGACAGGACTGTTTAGAAACTTATTAAGTAAGTGTTCTTTTTAACAGTTTCCATTTAAAATTATAAAGACTCTTTTACTTTGACATAATGAACAACTTCTCATCAGTTAATTCTATAATTAACTTTCCTAAGAACATAAGCGTCAAAATCGCTTTAGCATAACAGCTCTTAAGTATAAAACAAAAAGAAAAAAATAAATAAATTGCCTTAACATTTCAGAATATTTTCCCCAGGATAATATTAAAGTTAAAGAAGTGAAATTAATCAAGATTCCATCAAAACCGGCCACGTTTCGTGTATAATACTATTACCGAATGTTATTTCTGAACGCTTTACCTTAGGCTAAAACGTTCAATTCTTTTATATAATTTATGTTGACTAATGAACTGCTGAAGATACCATAAAATTTATTTATTTTTTAAGCTAACGTAGGACCATAAGCCTTTAAGAAATATTTGTTGGAATTTAATTCCAGAAAGAAAAAAAAAGAAGAAAACAAAATTAAAATTATAATGAGTTAAAGAATTTATTTGTGACACAAATTTGTCGAACACGAGGCTTCTGCAGCAACCTGATATTTGTAAGAATTAAAAAAAAACGGTGGGGGGAAGCCACCTGACAAGATTTTAATCTGATCATTTGTCACCAGATTTTGTTCTGAAATGTAAATTAATCTTAAATTTGATAAATTAAATTCTATTAGCATTCAAAGTAGCTCGCACTGAAAACATAATCTAATTCTTACATGGATTAAACGGAAAAACCGATTGGGTTACCTTAAAAACAGCTGAAAGGATTAAATAAATTTTAATTAATTTTTAACACTTTTCATGTGTGTTTTTTTTCTATAACGACTTTGTTACTATCATTTAAGCGACTTTTTCGAAAATGTGGGATTTAATCAGTTGATCGTAAAACAAGTGTGGATGGGAGAAATACGAAAAGAATTTTAGTCATAAAAGTGATTTAATGTTTCTTGCTTATATCAACAAGTTCCTTCTTGGGTAGGGGCTTTATCGGTTGTTTCACTTGTTTTAAGCAAACGCGTGCAGTACAAGATAAATTTGCACGTCAACGCACTGTATACAGCTGTACGTTATACCAAGATAATTATTTTTTTGAACTAAAAATACAAAAAACTCGACATGAGTTGGAAAACGAATTAACGTGTTAGAGAAAGGGAATAACGATACCTATTACCCTTCAGGTGACACAAAAGATCTCTTTTATAAAGTTTACAAAAAGTAGAAGTTAAGAAACTGTCATGTTTGTTTACTTTTTCGTAAAACTTGCTCTATAGATTTGATTGACACATTTTCTACTTCCTAACTTAATTAATCGAATAAATAGAATTTTGATTGTTAAGTCCGTGGTACAAATATAAAGAGACTATCCTCGACTGCGGTAACGTTAAAGTAAAGCTTTTTTGAGCCGTAGGAATGACTGTTTGTTCGAAATATAAATGAATTAAGTTACTTTCCATATATGTATCTAAATATCATAAAACTTATTCTCAAATACCAAATATCCAGACCGTCTAGGACAGACAAAAACATTATATGTTTAACAGAAACTTGGCTTAAACCAAATATTCAAAGTTCCCTAAAATGTTGATTTGATTACATAATCCTATACTTGCAGTGTCGTCTGTATTTAACTTCCTTTCCAAATTTAGATAGTCTTGTAAAAATTCGAACACCAGAATACTGACTTGTGATTTGCTGAGTTAAGATCAAATTATCTCTTGTCAGTATGAATATTTCGAGAACTGTTAACGAAAGATGGAAACGACTGCATGTGCCACCTACTGTTTCTATAATCACATCTTTCTTATCGTAATGACTTCCTCATATTTTGATGCAAAAGTTATTTGCGCGTTTTGGCAATAGTGTTGGAAAAGGAAAAAAGTTTGTCAAAATTGGAAATCTTTATTGACACTATCGATTTTTAATCGAGTTTTCAGAAGGCAGCATGCTTTCCGCTAGGTCAAATGAAACTGTGCCAACAAAAGAATTTAAGTTTGTTATAGGACTTATACTCATTGCTATTCTATGGTTGCGCATTCCTATGACAAATGGTACAGTGTACATCAATTTTCTTGGGTTATGTTGTTTGTTTTAAGTCCTCACACTTGATTATATTTTTTATAAATCTTTTGATAACCATTGACAATGCTGACCTTTTCTTTCCTGTTACATTTGCTTCAAATGCACTTTACAATAAATGCACCAGATGCACTCGACTGCGGTAACGTTAAAGTAAAGCTTTTTTGAGCCGTAGGAATAACTGTTTGTTCGAAATATAAATGAATTAAGTGACTTTCCATATATGTATCTACCAGGTGTATACCTATGAAATGAGACTTTCAGCTATTAGACCACAGATGTCGCTAGGAGTATTTTTAAACTGTCCCAAATGTCTTATTTTTTTCGTCTGTCATCTGTCAACAATATTCAATTCATTGTTTGTGATGTTTCATACAACAACGCATTTTCTTCGCTCTTAAAAATGTCGAATTTCGTGCCTTCAAACTACGATT
The DNA here is from genome assembly GCA_011009095.1 of Ignelater luminosus. NCBI lineage: Eukaryota > Metazoa > Arthropoda > Insecta > Coleoptera > Elateridae > Ignelater > Ignelater luminosus. The sequence goes on along the minus strand of VTPC01008637.1, from coordinate 718 downwards.
TGCGGACATCGTTGATTTTCTGTTATAAATTGAAGAAAAACGCTTCTCAAGCTCATCAAATGCTTATAGAAGCTTATGGTGGACATGCTCTAAGCAGAGCACAGTGCTTCAGGTGGTTTGAAAAATTCCGAAGTGGTGATTTTAGCGTGGAGAACGAGGAACGTGGCCGGCCACCGAAAAAGTTTGAGGACACCGAATTGCAAGCATTGTTGAATGAAGATGATGGTCAAACGCAAAAAATGATGGCAGAGCAGTTGGGAGTGACCCAAAAAAACCATTTGCAAACGTTTGAAAGACATGGGCATGATTTTAAAGGTCGGAAGATGGGTGCCGCATGAACTGACTGAAAGGCAGCAAGAGAACCGAAAAACCACTTGTGAAATGCTGCTCTCCCAGTTCAAAAGGAAGTCTTTTTTGCATCGAATCGTTACGGGTGATGAAAAATGGGTGTATTTCTCCAATCCCAAGCGTAAACGATCGGCCACAAGCCAAAATCAACGGCCAAACCAAATCGCTTCGGCCGCAAGGCAATGCTGTGTGTTTTCTGGGATCAGCATGGTATGATTTGGTACGAGCTATTAAAACCAGGTGAAACAGTTGACGGTGTACGCTACCAACGACAAGTGGCCGATTTGAACAGCGCTATACACCGAAAACGCCCAGAATATGCCGATCGGCGTCACAAAGTAATTTTTCTTGATGACAATGCACCACCACA
>VTPC01008633.1:30209-51510 GCA_011009095.1 Ignelater luminosus | reverse complement strand
TTTGGGACAATCCCATTCAGAATTCCAAGAGGATACGGCAGAAACATGGATAACCAAAAATTATCCATATTTTCTAACACATTGCCTACCATTCAGAATAAAAGATTCGGAATATTTTTTAAGCCTACCGTTGTTGAAAAGTTCTCGGCCATTATATGCCTAAAAATATAGCAAATAGCGAAACTTCGAGTAAGTTACCATACTCGTTCTGCGAGTTTATGTGTTATCTACAATACTGTTCAGCATCAATCGAAAGACTTTTCTCAAGCTTTGGAACAAATTACGGAATTGTTTGGAATTTTCAAGAGATCTTCAGTTAATCACAGTTTATAAGTGTTTAAGATCCAAGTCAAGCGGATGTTGACTCCTCTCCCGAACGGTTTTTGTATTTACAACATCACAAGGTTTAGTGTGATTTGCTTGTTTTTTAAGACTGTTTTTAAGACTGTTTTATTAGTTCCTTTATAGTAAAGTTCAATGATTTGTTTATTCTTTAAAATGCTGTTTAAATTTTATATTACAGTTAACTTGGTACATAATGTTTTATTATTAAAGGGTCACAAAGATGTTCCAGTTTTTTTCTTTTTGACTAAACAAAATATTATTGGATGTTTAGTTTAATATTACAAACAAATCTGTTAAGTGTCAGTTTTTTTAACGTACAGTATAGTAATAATTATTAGGTAGTCCCATTCAAACAGGAACGGATTAGCTCGCATATTACAAAGACAATAGGGGGCCTATAGCAAAGACACTGTGACCGGCGAGGTGTACCGAGACTTTCTGGCTCGCAATATTCCAAATTGGATGGCGGCACGCAAAGTCAAGAAGCCTATCCTCATACATGACAATGTGCCTCCACACATTGCCAATGTGGTGCGTGAGTGGCTTGATCAAAACCAAATCGAAACATGGACCCAGCTACCATATTCGCCAGACTTACAGCTATGTGGTTTCAACTGTTTTGGCAATCTGAAGATTGGTCTAAGTGGTACTTGATATGCCAACTTTGATGTCCTCAAAAATAGGATTGATGAGGTTTTGCAAGATGATTTTGTGCGTGGCCTGTATCAAGGAATTTCCATGATGCCTGAGAAATGGCAAGAGGTGATCGACAACGGTGAACGATATAATACATAAACCTAAAATATCATGAGTTTATCACTTGTAGTTTTTAAAATGTTTAAATAAATGTGTGGTCCTGTTTGAAAAACCAGAAAAACCTTTTGGGCATTTATGGGTCATCCACTAAGCAGTCAACCCTGACAAGACGTAATTGTAACATACTGTAACGCGCCATCCCTCGAATATACTAGAAAATGTCCCAAACAGTCTCGGTCTAGCTAGTCGAATGTGCCGAAGAAGCCTCAAACTATCTAGAGTTTCCCACCGTCGAATGTGCGGGAAAATGGCGGGAATCTTCTAGCCCCACCGAGAACTAACGCGAGAACGAATATAAGGCTGCGTCGATCGAGCCAAGGGCAGTTCTGCAGCAATAACCGCGTGTAGTTACTAACCAAATAAATGTAATTAATGATAAATAAATAATTCTGTACATAAACAAATAAATAAGTTAGTGTAATTAAATACTGGAAATAAATTGTAATAAACTAGATAAAAATAAATATTAAAAATAAATACACGTTTTTTAAATATCCCCAAAGAGATTTTTGAAATTATTATTAAAAACGGTTTTACGATTTTTATTACAAACATTCTGTTTTTCATAAAAGTGTAAATATCTCAAGAACTGTTAAAAATAAAAGTATCAAATGTAGTTTGTTAAAGAGGTCTTTCAGGGTACTATTTAGAAATAAAATTCAAAACATACCATTCCATTTAAAAAAATGCATGTGACGTCACCATTCTGAAACTGATGATGTCACGAACATGCAAGGTAAGTCAAAATGAGCAAGACTAAAAATACTAGTTTATTTGTCTCGGCGTTTTTGACAAATATTATTGGTACTAAAATTATATAATTTATTCCATTATTTTCCACACTGTATAATAGCAATGTTCAGTAAGGCAGGGTTATATTCTGCCTTCCAAAGTAAAAAGGCCCTAACTCAAAGCAATAAACAAAACTGAGTTGCCAAACCAGAAAGTCCTAGCTTTACAAATAAGCGCTATAGATGTGTCTTTATCTATCTTATACAAATGTAAATAAAACCAAATACATTTCTCAAATCTCTCAATATCTTAAATCTGTACGTCTGTACAATTCTTTACTATGGATGCTACATCTTTATCTAATTTAGGCCACCAAAGGCATTCTCTAGTTAAATTTTCAAATTTTACCACACCAAAATGATTAGAATGTAATTCGTCTAGCATTAGTGATCATAAGCTTTGAAGAATAACAATTTGGTGATTCCAAACAACTAAAGTAAAAAATAAAGCTAAAAGTAAAATTGCTGCACCCCAAAGGGTAATTTATTATATCGATAAAGACCCTTGTGAGTGTTTATCGTCCATAGAGGTTTCGACTTTTTAGCTATCCCAATTTGTTGAAATGCTTGAGACATATCTGGTTTTATAAAGTGAACTTCTCCCTGCAATTTGTAAAGCAGATTATTAATTTGGGAAATTGATCCATTTCAAGAGTACAGATTGATGGTTACTTTAAAATCTCCACAAATCTTGATTTGTCCATTTTTATTGTACACAGGTACGACTGGTAATGCTCATTAAAAGTAATCAACTGGAGTTAAAGTACCTGCAGAAACAAGTCTATTAATTTCATTTTTATCTGTTTCTATTACAAAGGAGATTGAACGAGCTTTACAATGTTTAGAAACAATATTGGGATCTTTTAATGTAAGGTTCCTCATTAAAAATTTTAGAGGATTTAGAAATTAAATGTTTTAGTCGAGGACTACTGACATTTAAGAGGGCAAAGTCCGAGACATAGTTTCTTAGATTAAACAGATTATTTTCTTCTTAAAACATAATTCCAATTTTCTATAAAATTAAATCAAATACAAATTTCAACATAAATTAGTAAAGAAAATTGTAGCTCATTGCAATAGACCTACACTATACACTTATTGTATTAATCATTGATTTGGTTGTACACACTACAAATGTATTGCCGGTAAAAGCCTTTTCTACCACCTTAAAAATTTGGGAGGCTGCAATCTCAGCAGTACGTCATCACACACTTCCTGAAGTTTGACATGGTCCTTCGAATCTTACGCCAGCGTGGAAATACCGTCTACCAAGCTGCATAGAAGGAAGAATTTATGGTCTTACGAACCAAGAAGCCAGCTCCAGGCACCAACTTCAAAGAAGATGTAACAAGCAATCAAACTGCAAAAAAGAAATAAGTGAACAGCCGCACCAAAGGGGGTAGCAAGAAGGGTAATTAAACACATCCGAGTCCATCCAGAGGATTCAACTACTGCAGCAGCAGAATCGGTAGCCACTTGCTTTATCAAGAAGCTCCAGCTAGAAGCCACAACTAGCTACATTAAGATGGAGCAATCGACACGATCACCGAGAAACAAGAAGAAACAGGGCAACTTATCACGAAGCTGTATACAAATATGAAGAAAGATCCATCAGCAAGGAACACGAAAGAATACTTCCAAAACGCTTGACTACAGTCAATAATTTATTACTGGCAAGAAATAAATAAAAGAAACGCCCAGATCATAGAACTGAACATTCTAAGTCATGCCTATTTCTCCTCCAATTATTATGAAGACTAAAGAAGAGTGTATGAAATCACCAAGAAGAATATAATGGAGCACGTAAAGAAAGTGGAGAAGAAGAAGATCAAGCAGAATTGAAACCGATGGTGCAAACTAGTAATACGGGAGAGCAAGATCGACCAACTGCCAGAAAAAATAGAAGAAGTACGATACCTGCGTTTAAAAAGGCAGCAATTACAAATCAAGCAGCTGCGCCAAACTGTGGTACGCATAAGAAGCGAATTGGCACAAGAAAAGTCGCCAACACATTACCGCATTACACAGAAGAAGTTAAACGATTACTAGGGCGCCATTCATCAACTACATAAAGAAATCTGTATTTACGAGGAAGACTTTACAGCAGAGTACTTCACGGGAGACCAGTATGAAGCCATCGACAACGAAGTATATGAAATCAGTAACGAGCTGGAGAAGAAAATTAAAGAAGCCGCTCATCTCAAAAAGAAACCATACAACATTCTTCTTCCGCCAGTACAGCTTCCAACATTCACGGAAAGCTACGAACAATGGACAGTCTTTTATAACCTGTTCAAGAAGATAATTCACTCCAAACCTACCTTAACGAAGATCGAGAAAATGCAATACCTAAAAACCCACGTACGGGGAGAACCGAACCGTGTAATCCAGCATCTAGTCATCTCGGAAAACAACTACGACACCGCCTAGAAGTTATTAGCTACCAGGTACGACAACAAAATGTTGAGTGTCGCTAAACTGCCAGACAAAATCCTGGACTACCCGCCGATCCAACAAGAATCAGCGGAAACAATTAAGCGACTTCATGACACCATAACAGAATGTCTGGAAGCAATTAAGAATCTATCCAACGACACCGCATCTTGGGGTCCAATTATAGCACGTATAATCGTCAGGAAATGGTATTCAGAAACCAACCGGCTCTATGAACAGTCGTTAGAGAATTCTCAGAAAGTCCAAAACTACGAGCATTTAGTCAAATTTTTTCAAAAACGATTCCAATCTTTAGAAGCAATGGAAGAATCAACAACCAAAATTGCACAATCAGCAGCAACCGCAAAAATCAATAAACCACCCTGGAAGTGCTGCAATGGTCCCAACCACAAACTTTATCATGTCAACGAGAGGTACCGCATCGCCCAAGACAATAACCTGTGCTTTAGATGTTTAGCGCACCACAGCAACCCGAGGTACCACTGCTGAAGAAAATGCTATAAGTGTAACCAAGCACACCACCATCTGCTACATAAAGGTCAACGTAGACAGCAAGCAAGTCGACCAAGAGAAGACTCATCACAACACGTGAGCAACAATGTCGCACAGCAAGAAGTCAGCGTATTATTGGCAACTGCACTAATACAAGTGAAGAAGATAGATGGCACCTACGAGATTCTGAGAGCACTCATAAATGCAGGTTCTCAAGCATCGTTCATCACTGAGCAAGCAGCTCAACTATTAACCCTGCCAAGAAGCAAGGTCAAGGCAGAAGTGAGCAACCCAAAACAGCCACTACTCAAATGGATGCACAACTGGCACCAAGGTTCATCAGCAACTTACGGTTGAACAAAACACTACTGGTTTTATCAAAACTAACTAACGCATTACCAAGCCACTAGAGAGCGATTTAACCGATATAGATATTTCCACATTTGCAAATCCAGATCCAATAGATATCATACTGGGGGCAAAAGACATCAGCACTTTCACACTGATTGGTCTACACAAAAGCAAAGATAGGATAATGGGCCAACAAACAGAATTCGGTTTGATACTGTTGGGAGCAACAAAAGAAACAAGTAACAACATCAATATCGTCAGTATGGTCACATGTATCAATCAAGGTAAACAATTAACCAAATTCTGGGAATTGGAAGAAGTCAATCAACCACGAGAGTTAACAGAAGATGAAAAGGGATGTAAAGAATGCTACAGCCAAACAACGCGGAGAAACCAAGATGGAACCTACACAGTACGCCTAACATTCAAAAGCACAACAGAGACCCTAGGAACATCAAAACCTAAGGCAACAGCAAGGATGCTCCAACAAGAGAAAAAATTTGCAAAGGACGAAGAATTGGGCCAACAATATCATACATTCATGCAAGAATACTTAGAGCCTGGACATATGAAACTCATCCCGAAAGGGGAAGAAGACCAAGGAAGGTACTGTATCCCTCATCAAGCAGTAATTAAAGCGGACAGCACAACCATCAAATTACGAGTGGTATTCGACGCATCTGCTAAGACATCCAATGGCGACAGCTTGAACAAAAAGATACACACTGAACCACGTCTACAGCAAAAGCTTGCAGACATCCTACTGCGCTGGAAAACGCACAAAATAGCCTTCTCAGCCGACAAACTAGTTATCCAACAACTATGGTTAGAAGAGTTAGAAAGAGATGAGCAAATACCAACCAAATTAAGGAAACAATGGTCCAACTTTCAAGAACAGTTACGACTCGTTGCAACCATCAAAATTCCTAGATGGGTACAACATGAAAGGAAATATCAACTACAACTTCATGGGTTTTGTGATGCCTTAGAAAAGGCATACGGCGCAGCAGTCTTTACCAAGCATAAATGGGGCAGTGAGACTGCTGCCCAGGCTAAACATAAAACCTCGAGATTAGCCCTAAAAAGCCAACGTCAACACAACAACTTGCCGCTTAAGGCTGCAAATCTGTTCACTAAGTGATTGTCGTAATTTGGCAATAAGTTTTAATGTTGTGCTACGTTTATCGGATACTATTCCAAGAAATTGGAATTTCAAGATATCTCTTGATAACTGGTTTACTAACTTATTTCTTAGGACTTTTTTACATAAACAAGAAATCTTGCCGTTGAGCACTGTAAGATTCAACCCAATTCCAGGATGTAATTTGCCATCAGTTGAAAGAAATGAAGGAAACGGGGCGTGGTTCCATAATAGAAAGGTTGCACGTTTAGATGGGGTAGATATCTCCGTAGTACCATGGTCATTGCCACGACTACGTCTACCTATGCTGGCTCTCAGTCTACAGGAGAAAAGAAAAGGTTTTTGAAGACAGGGAATGCCCATGAAATGATTGAATGTTCTAGAAGTGTTTTCGTCTTCAATGACTACATAGGTAGAGTGGACATATTAGATTCTATGTTAGGTTTTTATCGCATCAAGCTACGGTCTCGAAAGTGGTACCACCTAATAGTTTAGATCTTTGCGTTGTCAACAGTTGGTTACTGTAAAACGTACCAATAAATAAATTGACCTGCTACTTAAGGATTTTTAATAACCCGTTAAAGATGCTATATGTAATGCTAGAAAAACCATGAGGAGTCAAGTTGGATGTCCATCCAATGACGTACAGGCTCTTCACAACTATAAAAAAAGAACAGCACTTACAAAACGAGATTTCCCAACAAGATGTTTGCAAGGATGGTGTAGGTCATCTGCTAGAGTGGCATGATAACCAAAAGTCAAGGTGCAAATATCCACATTCAAGACTTACACTTTTTGTGTCAAGTACAAAATCTCTTTGTGCTGTAATAAAGACAGGAACTGCTTTTAAGATTTCATGTTGAATAACTATTATTCTATTTCATAATGTTCCATTACCAGCTTATCTGCAAAAATATCATTTTGGGTCTTTGGTAAACAAATATCTGTCTTGTGGTAGTGAATAAACAGATTTACTTACTACATCTTGCAGCTCTTCATTCGTTCCATTAAGTAATTCTGTTTCAATTATTAAATTATCTGAAACATTCTGTGACATTCGTTTCATTCATCATTAACCCTTCTAGCTGCACAGTACTCTAACACAACATCTGTTTTATCGTAATAGCATCTGATTAGCTGGTAGACGTAACAATTATTCTTCCTGTTAAAAATCACTTTCATGCAAATAAAACATTTGCTGCCTGTGTCAACTTACATAATCTTTTCCAGTTATATGTTGAAGTCACTTCAAATGTTTCCTATGTACGTTTTTGAAAATGTTTTTTGGCCTTAGAACTTTCTATTGATGTCTCTTGGTTGTTACTTCAGGTTTCAAAATCATCACAGCAGTGTGCATATCGCAATGAAGGTACCAATTCTTTTATTTTTAGTTTTCTCGCTCCCTTTCTTTACTGCATATAATACAGGATGCTTCCTTCGATATTCACTTATTAATAATTCTGTTTCCTGGGCCAGGACATTATTAAATAAGTAATAAGGTATTATTTAAATTGAAAAAAGCAGATATTTTTAAATACGAAACGGATAAATATTTTATGATGATTCCTTCCTAATAGGTATGTAAAATGCGCTATTGTGAATTTCTTTATACCTACCTGGTCGTTATATAAACACAGATAGTCGACAAAGGATAATCTTATACAGTGTGTAAAAAAAGTAATACAGAAATTTACTTCTGGCGCTTTTCTTGGTGTTTTAGAAAAAAACTCGAACAGGTCGACTTTAATTTTGTAACAGTACCTTATTGATATCAATAAAATAAGAAAATCGAAAAGTAGTATCATTTAACTTTTCATTATATTTTATCTAATTTTGGTTATTTATTTAAATCTAGCCTAGATGGACGATTTTACATTGAAATGTCATAAAAGCTACCAATAAGTAACTGCAAGATTTTAGAATTATTTGACGAGTTATTTCATGATAAAACTAACCGAAACAAAAACATCGGTATGCATTGACAGACCACCATTTGTGTATGGTGGATGAAATTATCTGAAGCTTGGACATTGTAACCTTTATATGATAACTTTAAAATGAGTCATAACACAATTGCCTTTTGTATTTAAGTTTTGTTTCAAAATTGCCTCTTTCCGTCATCTTGAAATTCTGAACAAGAATTGTTTTTGCTAATATAGTTTCTAATAAAAACTAAAAATCGAATTGTCCTAAGATAGTTCTAAATAAGTAAAAATAGGACCATAAATGAATTTGTACGTTACTCTTTTTACGCACTGTATGTTATTACTATTATTAAATAGTTTGAGGAATTGGTGTGATGAGCATTTTAGATTGGTCAATAAATTATGAATGCTTATTATTATAGCCGTTGCGCGTATTTGGTACATTGCTCAACAATTAATTACGTCATCGATGGCAGCTCCAGTAAAAACATTGCATAATTAAAAAGTCCAAAAGCACGTCAGCCTCTTAAGTAAATATACATTTCTTTAAACCCTATATTACATTAGGAATTCTTAAATTATTTATTTCTGCTTTCGTCGGTGGTCTTCGAGTATCAATTTTATAGTTAATACCCACCAGCGTGAAACCAAGGATAGTAATAAAGAGAATTGCTGTCATAAAAGGCTGTCGCGAGAAAGAAGATCCTAATATTTCAGTAAGTGGTTTTTACTGTAGGAATAAAATAAATTAATTACAAAAAAACTAGGAAAGATAAGGAATAAATTTAATTTTTAGAAAAACAATCAATTAAAAGGTATAAAGTGAGGAACGTCTAACAGGAAAAGGAAAACCGCAAAAAACAATTCAAATTGAAAGACTGATGTTGAAAATACAAAAGATCGATACAACAACGGTAAGTTATTTTAAAATACATTAAAATTGGAAGCACTTTTTATTTAAGCCAAGCACCAAGTCTCAATTAACTAGTACGATAGGTGCCTTGTACGAAAATGGATTAGTATGCACGCATATTTTAATTTTTATCTTGATGGAGAGGTTGAGGGTGCAGCGTGTAGGGTTCAAAATACCTTGAACTAAAATGGCATACCCAAAATATTTTATCTTTACAACTAACATAATAAATTTGCATTCTTGAAATGGCTTTTTATTAAACTTTTTTATGTTGCGTGACGATTAAAAATATATTACTAAAAATTTACAAATCAGTTTACAAATTCTAAATTTATTGAAATTTATGGGACTATCCTAATTTTGTACCAAATAATTTTGTGTTTCTACATTATAGGCACAATAAAATACAAAAACTTTGTTGAAAGGATTAGAAGAAAGAAACAACTGCTTCGATGTGTCACAAATTCACTCTAGAGGTTTAGAAAATACAGACTGTAAAACTGATTAACAAACTGAAACATTTTTTCTGGTTCCTAGTTACAAATAAATGATCTTGATTTATGTTTTCATGCTGAATCCAAATCTGCTTTTGGTTTTGTTTCTAAATAAAACGCTGAAGTAATTACACAATGTACATAACACTCATTAAAATATTCTATTTGACAGTTTGTTTTGTGGAATAATGTATTTGGGCCTTCTCTAATCAGTAACCAACAGTAATCACCCAACATGTTCGAATTCCATCTTCCCTGGTACCGGTTTTCTAACGTTAAAAGGTCTTGATGAAAATGCTCCCCATGCTCATCGCTTACAGCTCCCAAATTGTCTGGGAAAAAATTCAAATGAAAATGTAAATAATGCATCTTTAGAGACGTATTACATCCCACTTTAAGGTAAGCTGTCAAGATTTCGTCGGCGAGGTTTTTGAAATTTTTCGCTTTGTTGTGGCCCAGAAAGCCCTTTACGACAGATTTGAAACAATTCCACGCCACCTTTTCTTTTCCTTGTAGAACCATATCGAAACCGCTGTTATTCATTAATTGTCGAATTTGGGGACCTACAAATATGCCCTCCTATATCCTAGCTTTGCTGATTTTTCAAAATTTTTCTTTTATGTACTGAAAACCTCTTCCGCTACGGTCTATACCTTTAACAAGATTCTTTATCAGTCCTAACTTTAAATGCAAAGGGGGCAAATCCCAGTTGCATTCCTAATAACAAAGCTATAACTTTCAAACTTCAAATGCACATATTTCAAAAACTACACGTGATAGACAAAAATCTGAAAACAGATTTGAATTCAGAATAAAAAGTTACAGGAGGAATACCTAGTTTTGTTTAAGAAACAAAAACTTTGTTAATCAGTGTGATCAATGTCAGTAGGTAGATTTTGTCAACAAAGAAGGGTAAGATTTTGTTTGAATAACACTAATATGCAAGGTTTTGTTGTTTTGAAATGAATAAGTGTATTTGGATGAATGTTTCGCGCAGATTCTACAAATGGTTTTTGAAATTTTGTATCACGTCAAGTTTTTTCACAAATGACGGAATATAAAAATTTAAAAAAAAACGTAAATTAGTGTTGGAAAGCGTACAGCACAAGCTTCATAGTTGGTCGGTGCGCGGGGATTTCAAGGTGATTGGTATATTGCTTGGCCAACAAGCAGGCTACACCAAATGTCTTTGCTTTTTGTTTAAATGAGACCCCAGAGCAAAGACAGAACATTGGGTTTGGAAGCAGTGGTCATTCAGAAGAACATTCGCACCTGGCAAAAAAACTTTGTTTTACTTCCACTGGTTGATTCTTCAAAAATACTGTTGCCACTTTCATATATCAAACTTAGCTTAATGAAGCAATTCGTGACGGCTTTAAGCAGAGACAGTAAATGCTTTTAATATCTGAGTCGTAGATTTCCATTAATCACTTCCGAAAAAATGAAAGCTGGCATCTTTATTGGCCCTAAAATACGAAAATTAATGATAGAAAACATTTTCGGGAAAACCACGAGTAAGTGCAAATTGCGAGCATGGACTGCATTCAGAAATGTGGAACAAACCGTTTTGGGGAATCTTATAAACTGCTTGGTTGCAACATGAGCGTCAAAGTTTATGTTCTTTATGCCCATCTAAACTAACTTTCTGACAATCTTGGTGATTTTACGAAAGAACATGGCGAGCACATCCATCAGGATATTAAAGTGATAGAAAGAAGATACCAAGAAAAGTGGCCTGTACATATGATTGTCGACTATTTTTGGATGTTGAACAGAGGGGGAAAGGAAGTCCAGTGGTAAATGTTAGGTATGTTTGCTTTTGAATATGTATTTATGTTTATCTATTCCTTACACAATCATTCCGTCATTAAAAAATTAAGTTTTTTCAAATTTTCACAGTTTCGTCATTTGTAAAAAAACCTGATGTGATACGGAATTTTGAAGGTCATTTTCGGAATCTGCACGAAAAATCCATTCAGATATACCTATTTATTTGAAAACAACAGAAAAAAGTTGAAAAATTGCAGATCAGTGTAATACAAACAGCGTCGGCTATAGAACGCTTTAAATAAAAAATTCTTTGTGCATCTGAGGCCAAAATCCTTGGATACCGCATTATGGGGCATCTACTCGAATGATTTTCATTTTTTCTTTACTCCACTCTTTACCTCCGATGATGTCATTAACTTTTTAATGGCAACCCCCAGCTTTTCCTACAGATTCTGATTTTCTTAAAATTCAGCTTTTTAATTTTTTTATTTATAGCGTTGCATACTCGGCGTTTGTAATGTATATTACAAAGTGTTTTGTACAAAGATGTTACTTGCCGGCATCTAATTTCGAAAAATTTTGATTTTCAGTCACGACTGTCTTCCTCTACTGTTGTTATCTTTATTATTTTTTTTATTATAGAGACTCATGTAGTCCTGATTACTAAATATGAAGATTGAAAACGGTAGTTTTCTCCCGACGGTTGGTCGTTTAGTTTTCGAACATCATTTTTTTGATTGTTGCTAGAAAATAAGGGCGTGGGAACAAAAGACTGGCACAAACCTTACAGGTTGTGGTAGCTCATTTAGGTAGAATGATGAAATCAAGTAGGGTTCTGACAGCTGGGCCAAATCAGGATGTTAAAACATTTTTATTAAAAGAACAATAACCATTCAAAAAATAGGAAATTTAATAAAAAAATCAAATCAACTTATTACTAATAATAATGACGTTTGTGATGGTGCAGGAAAGGATCCGAAAATATAAAGAAGAAATTGTTTTGAGATCCCGAGGAAAGGATGCCGTAGATGATAAAGACGCGCTTGATAACAGAATTTATGAAGAATTAGCAAACAAATTGAAATTGGTAAAATGTATGCAGTAGACTTTTATTATACCGTTCGCAACTGACTACAAACCGTACCCAAAGGCAAAACAGTAATAAAGAAATTGAAGAAGCAAGCAAGAAGTCATAAAATCCTAGCACAGTCTAGAACCTACTATTGTCAAACTAATGCGTCTCACAGAGGCAAACATTTGTTTATTCAGTCGTAAAAATAGTGATTATCTAACCTAGAAATTTATTAATTTACTAATGAATTGCAGGTTACTTAACTGAAAGATAAAAATCTTATTTAGTTATAATTATTGGGACGAGTTTTTGTTCCCATACCCTTACCTACTATGCCACAGAATTTTATTGTTAAAGCCGTCACAAAAATAGAAACTTAAGGGAAATTAAAGTAGACATCTTGGAAACTCTTATTCATATCTACAAAAGAATATATAGTATTATTGCATCTATTGGAAATTAATTAAAAATAGTTTCTAATTCTAAAGAAAAACCCTTTGCGTTAGCAAAAAGCATGTTTCAGTTCCTTTTCGTCATCTAGATGTTGCATATCAGATGTGACTTTTCAAAACCTTCTTTTTATGGCTAATTTGGAATTTGATTTCATTTTCCTATTACTATCTCCCTAGAAATGGTTTATTTCTTAACTTTATTTGATTTCTTTTTGTTAAAACTATAAATCTGTAATAATTACTTTTCTATAAATATGGCTCTAATGTAAAGGTGTTTATCATATCCTTGATGTCGAGTCTTGCCTGTAAGATATAACACATACAATAATTTTGATATTTGTGTATTACAGCATAAGCTAGTTAGTGATCAGAAAGCCAAAAATGGATCAAGTCTTAATTACTGAGATACCAGAATCAGTGAGGTTGCCATTTCTGGGTTTGCGTAAATTAGGATTGTTTTCTGCAAACAAATTTAATATTTGCACAATAACTATATTTAACTTACTTATAGTAATGCTAGTTGTAATAGCTATGTTACAATTCATAAATATTAAAAGAGATATATCCGATTTCGTACGCAACGTGGAAGGGATACTTTGTTTTTTGATGGTAAGCAACTTAGTTATTGTATCATCAAGCTGTTCTAATGTTCTTTAAACCTTTTTTTTAATTATTACGGTTTTTGTTAAAAGTAGACTCAGCGATGGTTTTAAAAAGAATTTTATTCTAGACACTTGTAAGGATAATGATTGTTACTTACCGTAGCAAAGATTTTACAAGACTTCTTCAAACGATCAAGTTATTCTGGGATCCCAGTAAATGTGATCAACAAATTAAAATGGAACTAATATCAATACGTCGTTTCACTTCTAGATTGCAAAAACTTTTATTATGGTCTAATGTATTGTGTATAGTTTTGGTAATGTCATTCCCTTTATTGCAAAATAAGTTTCCTACTGGAATATGGACTATGGAAGGGTATGCAGTGCTGTATCGTTGTGTGATGATTGGTCAAACTATTATAGTTCCTTTATCTGCGCTTTCTCTTTGCGCTTTAGATTGTATGTATCTGGGACTTTGCACTGAAATAGTTATCCAGTTTAGAATGTTGTCGCATTATTTACAAAAGCTCAAATCAGAAGATAGCATAATTGATGAAATGGAAATAAATCAACTCAACCAAATAAAAAGTCTTGTTCGTCATCACAGATTAATATTGAGGTAAGTATACAGTATGTTTATTGTTACAGCTCCTTGTGTAGGTTAGATTATTTTTCAGGTTTGTTAAGGAATTTCGACGAGCATTTTCTTTAGTACTGCTGATTGAGTTTGTCGTAGATGGTCCCCTCATTTGTGCAGAATTACTTGCTGGGTTTGAAAGGTAACATTAAAATGATTTTGATTTGTCTAGTTATACAACTACAAGGCGATGAAGTGAAAAAATCAGATAGGCCATCCAATGCCTATGTTAATAATAATCGTAAACAAATATTCCATCCCATACTCATGGTACCAACCGTTTTAAGAAACCATTCTCAAGATACAATTAAAGAAAAGTTTTTAAATTTCTATGTGTACATTTTATATGAAAAATGGCATTTTGTGTATTATGCACGGCTGTCTCTAAGTATAGTAATAATTAAAGAATTTGGTGTTCCAGTACTCTTCAGGGTTTACAAAATCAAAATTAATACATCCTATAGTACAGGCTTTTGGATAGCTAAAGTAACATACCTTAACTTTCATCATCTCAAATAAAATCCTGGACACTAAACAAAGTCGATGGGCTACTGTTTATTTTTTAATTTCTGTTTTCTAGTTTTTATGATTAAAGATGACCACAACATCCGAAACTGTAAATTTGTTTGTTTCAGCCCATCATACCAGGCTCAAGCGAGACACGTCATTGTATTCATTTTTGTCAACCTCCAACTTGCGTTCTTCTGCATTTCAGCGAATTATATAACAAACGAGGTAAACAAAGAGAAAAATATTGTTCCCAATGCATTGATATGTTGGCAAAACTATGTTAATGTAGACTAATAGAGTAGATCGGAGTATAAATATTATGATATGTGTTCAAAATTACTTTTATCAAGACACCTCGTTAATCAATGTTAAGGAATTTGAGCTACAAAATAGCTCATTACTATTTCTGATTAGTAAAACAAACTACTCTTTTTGTAATTTTATATAATAAATATTTTAGGCCCTGGCAGTTTCGGACGCTGTCTATTTTTCCAACTGGTATTCTCAACACATTCCTTCTTTAAAAGTACCACTACTGCTTATAATTCAAAATTCCCAAAACGAAATTGCTATTAAAGGTGGTGGTTTAGTCACCATTAACGCAGGAACTATTGTGAATGTAAGTACGTATGTTGAAAGAGGTTCGTAGACACGGTCTTGCATTTTACAGGTGCTTAAAGTTGCATGGTCTGCATGTTCCCTGGTGAGAGGATTACGACAGAACTGAATCGATTTTAAACTTAAAAATAAAAGTGTTGCACTTATATTCAAGGTTACAATGCTAATTAGAAGAGCAATGTTAGTTAATTCTGATTTGTAGTAAAATTGTTTTTATTGCATCAAAATACATGCGTTTGAATATAATATGCTATAAGGAAATAAAATCCAGTTGCTTCTTAAAGAAATTGTATAAGTGGATGCAGGTAAGTGAGTAATTCCATAATTGATATCACAAGCAGCGCAAACAAAATTTGTTTTAATTAAATAAATTAAAAGGCTGCAAGTTTTCTATATTTACTGTAGACCAATGGAATTGCAATATTATGAATTTGTCAAACCGGAGATATAAAACTTCATCGTACACTCTAGGAACTCCTTATTGTTTTGAGATGGAACTCTCTGTTAGCTGAACATAAAATCACCCCAGTTGATTAACTAAGAGTAGTTCCAATAACTGATCTTCAAAACTATACTTATTAATAAAATTCTAGTAGAACAAACTATAATTGAAAGAAGTTAAACAACTTCTGTAAGTGCCTTACAAAAAACCGAGTTACATTGTCTAAAAAATGCTGCAATGGAACAAAGAATAAATTAGAGAATTAAAACGCAAATTGAAACGGTTTTGGAACGAGTAACCCTTCTGGCTTAAAAAAGTTTTCTCTCTTGACTCCTAGGTTAAGACCTTTCTCATAGCAAAACTACAGCCTTAAATAGATTAAATGAAAGTAACTACCACAAGGTCTAGATAAACTAAAATGCTTTGATGGTTTTACCAGAAATCAAGGTAATTCTGAAACGTTAATAGATAATGTGTCTAGTAAGATGATGTGAAAGTATTGATGTCATTTTTCTTCTCATGATCCTTAATTGGTTACTTACAATTTATCAAAAGTATTTGATTATGGAAAATTGAACGCAATTAGTAAAAGGGGCCATTCTGAATCTAACATTAATAATTCTATTTGTTTACTATTGAGTCTTGAGAGAAGATACTATCAAAGAAAAATAATATTTTAAAATTTGTAATTTCTACAGGGTTGGTCTCCGCACAGTCTACACCTTTCTTTGTTGATCTCTGTCAGAATGTATTGTCAACGATCTAGTTGAAATCACTTGGTCTTGTGTCGCAGTAACAGTTCCCTTAGTTTTTATAAACAGATCTGGCGCCCTAAGATACGCGAGCAGTAAACTCTACCAGTTCTGCACCGTTTTACTTGTGCCCGCCGCTGTACGACCACGACAGTGTTGCCAATATTTTATCCTATAGAAGCGCCAGTTCCGTTCCGTCAAAGCGCTAATTCAAATCTCGGTAAAATTTTCGTTTAAACATCACCTACATTCTCACTTCTTTTACGAGAGGGCACTACCGTCGAATACCACTTCGAATTGCACATATATTAAGATTCCCTGTAGAATTTGCATTGCTGAGATGCAATAAAAATAATAATAGTTATTATATTTTAAAGTCAAACAGGTCTAAACTTAAACAATTTTTAAGCGCCATGCGCCAACAAGAACTGTTGGGCGCCACAATTGTCCTGCAAAACGCCAGTTTGGCGAAAAATCGCCCTTGTTTGGCAAGATTGGACCACGATAAAAAAAATTTAAGTTTTCAATAATGTGGTATGTAAAAGTTTGTTCAGTTTTTTAAATATTTATTAATGAATTAGAATTAGAAAAATATACGCGTATTTGCTTGCTTATTTGAGGGATTTTCTAACAAAGAGATTATATCATCAGCAATACAAGATTTACAGTTGTTCGATAACACTGTCACATTCCATTTCCAAAGACATGCCAATTCTGTTAAAAAGTCACTTGGAAATATATGACTGATTTTCACTACAATTTGAGCTCTACAGATATATCAGACACAGCACAGTTAGCAGTTATGACGATAATGGTATTTAGTAACTTTATTGTAAAAGAAGATCTACTGAAAATATTACTTTTGAAAGGACGAACAACAGGTGAGAAAATCTATAACATATTTAGAACGTATACAGAGTCGACAGATATGCCTCTGCACTACTTTTTGGACATGTCATGAAAGTAGTTACAAAAATAGTAAACTTTATTTGAGCAGCCCCTTTACAACACTTTTTTTTCAAGGCTCTACTGTAAAATCCTGAAGAACCTAACCTCATTCTGCATACTGAAGTGCGTTGGCTCAGTAAAGGCAAAGTTCTTGCAAGTCTTGTAAATTTAAATAAAGAAATAAAAAGTTATCTCAATAGTAAAAATCAAAATTTTGTTAAACTGACAGACTCTCGCTGGCTGGTGGATTTGGGTCTTATCACAGATATAATGGAAAGATTGAATTATTTAAACCTGGAGCTGGAGGGAAAAGACAAACATATAGCTGTAACGATTGGATTTGTAAAGCTAAAATGATTTTGTGGATATCACATCTGCAGATGAAGTCACTTGTGTATTTCTCAAGTATGAAACAATGATAAACGATGCCAAAATTGACTTATCACCATTTGTTATCAACCTTCAATTACTTCAAGATCAGTTTGAAAAGCGTCGTCCGCGGTTTTTTATTAATTCTTTTACTTGCCAAGTAAATGTTTTGTTCAAATAAGAAAAGAAGAAGTGGAGCTAGAAATTTTGGATCTAAAATGTCCTAAAATCCAATGTATAAGATGAGAAGTTCTTAAATATGGCAGATAAACTCGTATTTTAGTTCCACATACTTGTGTGAATAATTGTTTTCAACAATGAATACCATAAAATCAAAGTACAGATCTCGACTTACAGATGAACATCTTGCTTGCTTATGAGGGGGAATATCACCATACTTTCCTAATTATGAAGCAATTGCCAATGCAATGCAGTGGCAAAGATCACATAGACTTTGAGATTTATATTTTTTATACAGAATTTTTGTACCATGTACACTTTTGGCAAATAAACAGTGAAATAAGAAAACAATGTGAAACAGACGACATTGTAAGATGGATAAGGAAGCAAAGAAGAGGGTGGAACCAACATGTGACAAGAATGGCAAACGATAGAATAGCTAAAATCTTTAGAAACAACAAACCACAAGGCAAAAGACTCATCGGACGACCACCAAAAGGATGACAGGACAGCTGGCAATCAGCATCACAAGAACTCCCTCAAGGCAACCGAAACGGAATAGACAATATGCCTTTGTAAGAAGAAGAAGTAAACTTTTGCATGTATTATTAAATAATTGTTTATTTTACATAAGAATGTAAACAATAATTTTTATATCTTAAAATTATGTTTTTGGAATTGAATATTTTTTTTGTATATTCTGTGTATTACTGTTATGTATAACTACAAATTTACTTACCACTGAAATAGCTCAAAATCGGTAATATGGATTCAGCCAGATCACAAGATTCAAAAGGACCATAGTCCCTCTTAAATCGGCAACAACTTTACAAATACTTACTTAGACTTTCTCAAACAAAAGCTTACTCAAGGCATTAAACCGCCTTATACAAAAGTATTTTCACTTCACTTTGTATAAATGTTTCTTTAATTAAATTTGGGATATCCAAATTGAATCAACATATAATTTTGTTTGGATCACTCAGTATTTCAAGGTTTTTGAGTCACCCGGTATAATCTTTATTAGTGAAATTTAATATAACTGGATCAAATTAATCAAATATTTAGGTGACTTCGATATTTTCGCTCAAACCAGTGCATACAATTACAATAATAAAACTATTTTTCAAACTATAAATCTATTAGAAAAATAAATCAAAAAAAAGGTTATCCAATATAAAACAAGCAAAAAAAAATACATAATAAAACAAAACAAATTAACTGTTGATTATACAAAAACAAAATCCTTATAAAGTAAACGTCAATAATCGTGCTCGATCTTACTGTGCAGCAAAAATCGGCCCAGTGACGCTCGAGGGGATTCCCAGAAACGCCAAATGCGTGGGCACCCGTCGACGCCGTTCAAACAGCTTACGACTGCACTTAATTTATCTTACAAAAAGGAAATATCTAATTTCATTTAAATAAAATCGACAATGAATTAAGTCATACAAACAAATTAAAACCAAGCCAAATACTCATAATTATGATAAAAAAAATTAAAACTGATTTACATTACAAATTTACGCTGAACATTACGGGATTAAAAAATTCTTTATTCGTAAAAAATAAGTAATGAACCAAACACAATACCACAATGAGTATACTAGAAACCGTTGTTATAAATGTTTACAATAATGCCAAAGAGAAACTTCCTTGTTTGTTTTCCACTGAACAAGTTTTGAATGCACTTGTTTCTTTAACCCACAAGGGGGTATATAAAAAAAACGACGATATTAATGGATGTACACTAACCTTGCGTAGCTGTACAATCCAAATCGTTGTCCACACGGGTAACTGCGTATCTATTTACTTGAAGCTTCGTAGACTGGCCGCATCCACACAGCAAGAAGGGACAAAATGATGAATTTCACTGAACAAGTTCCACTTAACAGCGAAAGGAAGAAGAAGCCCTACTTCCAAAGAATAAGCTCTAACGGCAACCCCTTTATGAAATCCAGCACTACGCTGATATATCCTAAGGACACTTTACTAAACGATAATCTTCATGGGCCACAAGAGCAAAATTTTTATGAAAGACGTCGCACAAAACTTTCTTCCACCAGCGTTGGACTTTCCTCTCTGAAGCTCCTGAATCCACTGCCCTATTTCGCATTGGCCGCACTCTGATCTCAAAGCGCAAAAGCGACTTATCCCGTAACTAAATTACGTAGATTACTACCCCGCGAAAACAGCTACTCTCTACAACCCCATTCCTCAATAGAGGTCGCCACGCATCTCGATTTGAAATAATTATTGCGGAATAATTTTACAAAAATTAAGAGCCATAACAAGTTTAAGGCAATTTACATCTTAGAACGACGATATAGCAATCTGGAGATCAGTGACAGTATAATCTTTACTAGAACGCATTATAAAACGAGGTATAAACAGACAATTTGAGAAACTATTCTAATCAAAGAAATCCAAACAGGTTTAATGAAGGTGGTGAATAAAACTCATATTTATTTTAATTAGTTTAAGTCTCCATCAATCTAATGATTATGAAAGCAAACATACCAGTTTCACTTTTACAAAACACAAATTTTACTAAAAATCGTAACTAAGTAACGGTCTATTATAACCTGTAAGATAAGTAACAAACCCTTATTATCAATACTGCCATACGTACAACAAATGTACGTATTTATGGTGCAACCAACCGATAATTAAAGTGCTGCACCTTGACATTCTACGATAAAAAATTGGTACAAAAGTTTAAAAACACTTTTGCCTCCGCTGGTTTCTTTGAGATATAGAATCATCTTTTAGATTTTAAAACAAGCAACAATGTAGGCTCTTCAAGAATTTATCTTACCCGAGATGCCTGAGAATTTGCAACCAAATGAAGGTAATCATAGTAACCATCACAGAACGTTGTCGCGGTTAAGTATGAATTAAATTTTAATCGAAAAACTTCAACAATATGTTTTTTACACAATGCTTTTCAAATATATTCAATTATGTACAACAAAAAAGTTAGTCGAGAAATGTAAGTTCGTCGTTATTGACTTGCAAAACATCTACGCTTTCACAACGCTATTCAAATCGAAAAACGCAAGTAGTATGTAGGTATTCACAATAGTAGACTATTATTAAAGTAACTTTATTTAGACAAAAATGATAAAACGGTGCGCATTAAAATAAAGGGTTTTATATCTAACCCAGAAGGAATTTGCTATTTTAATAATAATAATAATAAAGTTGTATATTTAGCCATGCTATTT
>VTPC01008633.1:0-18478 GCA_011009095.1 Ignelater luminosus | reverse complement strand
TTTTTCTTTAGAATTAGAAACCATTTTTAATTAATTTCCCTTAAGTCTCTATTTTTGTGGCGGCTTTAACAATAAAATTCTGTAGCATAGTAGTTAAGGGTATGGGAACAAAAACTCGTCCCAATAATTATAACTAAATAAGATTTTTATCTTTCAGTTAAATAACCTGCAATTCATTAGTAAATTAATAAATTTCTAGGTTAGATAATCGCTATTTTTACGACTGAATAAACAAATGTTTGCCTTTGTGAGAGGCATTAGTTTGACAATAGTAGGTTCTAGACTGTGCTAGGATTTTATGACTTCTTGCTTGCTTCTTCATTTTCTTTATTACTGTTTTGCCTTTGGGTACGGTTTGTAGTCAGTTACGAACGGTATTATAAAAGTCTACTTCATACATTTTATCAATTCCAATTTGTTTGCTAATTCTTCATAAATTCTGTTATCAAGCGCGTCTTTATCATCTACGGCATCCTTTCCTCTGGATCTCAAAACAATTTCTTCTTTTTATCTTGGAATCCTCTCCTGCACCATCACAAACGTCATAACTCTTAAGTTACTTTTTCATAAACATTTAGTGCCCAGAAGTAGTTTACAAGAGCAGATTCTTGCGCATTTTAATGTTTACTGTAAATTTCGGCAATCAGCTAAAGGTGTTCTAGATGCCCATAGACAATTTACAGACCTTGTAAGATATTTTGATTTAAAAGAAAAAATGTAACATTGTTTAGGCTACTTTGTTAGTTTTAAGAAGTGCAAGCGTCAGGGGTGGTATAGTAGTATAGAAAAACAGTCATATTAAGGATGTTTAAAATATTTATGTATTAAATTTAAGGGGGTGTATTTAAAAAGTTTTCACTACCTGTTTGATTTGTACGAATATTAATTATGTCTCATAAAGTTACTTACAATACTCGGAAAAAGCGAGTACGGGCAAAGAGGAGAAATGAATCAGAAAATGAACTTGAAAAAATGTTGGATAGGCTAGCTATAAGTATAGATAATTTAGCAGATAATCAAACTGAAAGACTAGATAGGGTAGAAAGCAGTATTGAAAAGTTAACACAAAATGTAGGAGTATTAGTTGGAACAATACAAGTTTCTGAATTAAAAAGAAATAAATGTTAAACTAAAAATGATAAAGATGGGTCGGGGGACGAAAGTCGCTCGAAATTGGGTGAACGTCTAAACAACAGTAACAATAATAATTATATCTCGGTGTGGCGTGATCTTGGTGGTTACAACATACATTTTAATCCAAATGGTAGAATACATCCCGTGTTATTTATACGGCGATTAAAGGAAGCAATAGGAAAAGCTGGGGTGCCCCCAGAAAAGCAAGTCAGGCTTTCCGTAAACAGCTTAAAAGGCTTGGCATCTGATTGGGCTGTGGTTAAAAAAAATGATTTTGTAAACTTCGATGATTTTACAGATAAATTCCTTTATAGATATTGGGGGGTGGAAGCACAACGCGAAATATATTTTAAATTAAAATATAGAAAGTATGAAAGAGGTTCGAGGGCAGACTATTGCCTCCAATTGCCTAAAGAGGCTTCGTATTTAGAAACTACCATTTGAAGACGTAATGGTGCGGTATATTTGGCAGCATTTCGAAAATGAAATTAGAAGAGGCATTCTAACTCAGGGTTAAAAACAATTGATGAAGTTGAACAATTTCTGAGGCAAGTGGATAAAACTCCAGGTCCCGAACTAAATCGTCGACTGCCCCAAGGAAGGGGTCATAATGAAAATAATAGATGGAGAGGCGGAGGACATCAGGAAGATTCAGGAGCTAGAGGAGAACCCCCTCTAATGAGGTCAGCGATTACTCCAAACCAAAACCAGAATTTAGCCGTAATAATGTTTAATAGAGATCCGGAAAAACTGTTATCAGATACAGAGAGCGGTAACAATGAACGAGAAAATAGAGTACTTTCGGTTATCAATATAATCATCGGGTGTCGTCATTCAACGCCGGCATTAGACTCTAGAAGTCAATTAAGTTGTATTTTGGAAGATTTTCTAAAAATAGCAGCAGAATATACCGAGATTGTTGTATTGCCAGTGGCGGGCTATACCTTGAAGGGAGCCTTCACAAAAAAATATATTAAGATTACTAAGCAGGTGTTATTATCTACTAAGATTGGTGATATGGTATACGATATTGTTTATGTTGTCGTTCCAGTATTAAATCGTCCAGTGATTCTTGGGTTCGATTGGTTGGTTGAAGTAGGAGCATCGATCGAATGTAGAAATGAAATTTTGAAAATTCCTAATAATCAGAAAGGAGTACAGAGCGTAAAGTTCAAGTCCGCAATGTCTGAGTCGACAGCTATAATAGTAAATGAGATTGTTGAGGGGATTTATTCAGAGCAACCGAAGGAAGAAGAGATTGTTTTCAGATCAACAGAAGCAGAAGTTGCAAGACCTTCTTCGAAGATATTCAATGATTAGGTCCGAGAAGCCCGGAATGATGAAGGGCTATGAACATGAAATTAAATTAAGAGATTATAGTCCCCTTTATTTAAAATCGTATCCAATACCAAATGCGTATAAAGTAGAAGTCGAAAAGCAATTACAAGATATGGTGGACTAGGGGGTGGTGTCTCCCAGTACTACTGAATATGTTAACCCATTAGTAATGGTGAAGAAAAAGGACAACTCCGTAAGAGTCTGTCTAGACGCTAGATTTTTGAATTCAAGAATGGTTCAGGAGCATATTACGCCTCCGAATCCGGAACAAATGTTGATAAATTTTAGTGACCATAAATGTATGAGCCTTATTGATCTAACCAGCTCTTATTGGCAAATACAGATAAAGAAAAGTGATAGAAAATATACCGGTTTTTCCTACAACAATCAGACATATGTGTTTATTCGTCTGCCATTCGGTTTATCTACTAGTGAGGCCAGTTTTATCAGAGGCTTGAATCAAGTTTTAGGGAGTGACATATTGCAATTTGTAACAGCGTATGTTGATGATATGCTAATTATTTCAGAAGATTCCGATATGCACTTGATACATTTGGAACGACTATTTTGTCGGTTGCAAGAAGCCGGAATTACGGTTAAGTTAAAAAAATCAAAGTTTACCTGTAACGAGATTGCGGTTTTGAGTCATATAATCAAACCTAATGGAGCAAGCATGGATCCAAAACGAATTGAAGCCATAAAATATTTTCCAACCCCGCGTAACCCTCGACACCTTAAAGCGTTTCTAGGATTGTGGGGATATGGTCGCAGATTCCGTGCGAATCTGGCAAATTTAACTGAGCCTCTAGTGCCTTTATTGAGAAAAGGTCACTCATGAAGTTGGGGGCCACAACAACTTAAAGCGTTTGAAGAAGTCAAAGAAGCTTTCCAGAAGATGACAATATTATGTCATCCAAATCCTGATTGGCCATACATAATTGAAACTGATAGCAATGATTATGGTATTGGAGCTTGTCTTTTTCAGAGATATCCATCCACTAAAAAAGAGAAGGTATTGGCATTTTGTAGTAGAATTCTACATGGGCCAGAACGAAATTATACTATTACTGAAAAGGAGTTATTGAGTGTACGATACGCATTGCAGACATGGAGAGTCATGGTGTTGAGTCAAGATCTCACTATCATTACCGATCACAAGTCTTTGACGTTTTTAAAGAAGTGTAAACTTTTAAGTGCCCGATTATCACGATGGATACTGTATATTCAAGAGTACGATTTTAAGATTGAAGATTGTCGCGATGTGAACAATGAAACGGCCGATATACTCTCGCGTTATCCGGTGAAAGGTAGTACTGGTGAAGACTTTCCGAGGTCATCCGGTAGTATAGAGACATACGTGACTAAAATTAGTGCGGAATTTAAGAAAGTACGAAAAAGACTCCAAAATATTCTCGAAGAACAGTTACGGGACGAGTGGTGTGGGACAATAATCGCACGTGTGAATAGTGATGACTGTCCGGAGAAAATCAAAGATCTGTACGTAGTGTATAATCAAATCCTATTTCGACGAGAACCGAAATCCGAATGGGGATACTTAGTTTGCATTCCGGCAAATCTAATCGAATCTATCGTCCTACAAGAACATCGGGATAATAGACATTTTGGTAGTGAAAAATGTTTCATTTTTCTGTGACGATTTTATTATTGGCCGAAAATGAATAAACGTATTCGCCAAACTCTGGCCGCTTGCGACCTATGCCAGAAAACGAAAATTTCCCGTGCTGTAGAAGGTAAAATGCATCACGTCATCTCTGAAAGACCTAACGACATCCTTTGTTTGAATCTAATAGGACCTTTACCAGTTTCGTGTGGTGGAGCTACTCAAGTTCTTGTGACGGTCGACGCTTTTAGTAAATTTGTTAAGCTCTATCCTTTAAGAAAAACTACAACCAAAGCTATACTCAACAAGCTTGAAAATGATTACTTCCCATACTATGAGACACCACAGAAAATTCTTTCGGATAATGGATCGCAATTCAGGTCTCAAACTTGGATAAGTGTTCTGGAAAGTGCAAATATCAAGCATATTCGCACCTGTGTCTACCATCTCCAAGGCAATATGACAGAAAGAGTCAATCGCGAAATCGGTAGAATTTTTGCGAGCCTTTTGCCACATGAAGCACACAAAATGGGCCACTATGACGGCTCAAGTTGAAGTTTGACTTAATCAAGCAGTTCATACAAGTACAGGATACGCCCCCATAGAACTGCATTTGAATGAAAAAAGAAGCAATCCCTTTTTGACAGCAAATATATTTCCTTCTGTAAATAGGGTATTGAATAAAAATGAACCCCCAATTTTGGAATTGGCTTATAGTATCTGAAGGCAGCCACCGAGAAAAGAAAATGTTACCATGATAAAAGTGTGTCTTTTGTATGATGGATCGATGGTGTTAATACGTACTCATCCTCAGCCTAATGCGATGCTGGGAGAGTTCTTCCTTCTTTATGAAGGCCCTTATGTCGTCAAGAAGTCGTCAAGAGCGAACTCTCACGTCCTTACCGACCTAGATGGTAAAATTAAGGGTACTTATCATATGTCCGAATTAAAGCCTTTTGTCACGGCTGATCATAATCCCTTGTAAAGATCGATGTTATTGTTAGTTTTGTTATAAGTTAGTTATAAGTTATAATATTGAAACCTTCCATAGTTCAGGTTTCAATAGGGGGGAGTAAATGTAAGATATCTTGATTTAAAAGAAAAAATGTAACATTGTTTAGGCTAGTTTGTTAGTTTTAAGAAGTGCAAGCGTCAGGGGGGGTATAGTAGTATAGAAAAACAGTCAGTCGAGGTCTGGACTCAAGCGGGAGATGATTAATAAAAAAGTGTTCCGACTAATTCGGTTTGGTTTTTAAAGAAAACGTGGATTTTAGTAACAAGTAATAGTATTGTTACACGTGTTATTGTGGGTGATGGTTATGGAAAGAAAGAAGAGATCTCATTATTGGGATATTCAATAAATGAATGGCTGAATCGTTAAATGAAAAAAAGATTTGCAGTACTTATTGGTAGAACAAAGGGAGTCGCGTCGTTGCATCATACCGGCAAGAGCAAGATCCAGAACAGGCGACGTCACGGCTGAGAAGCGCGAAGAAATACATGGTTAATACGTAACATCGCGGCGCGGCGTAGGATTAAGCAATAGCCTAATGTTAAGATTTTTTTAATTTGATATTTCTTGTTTTTTTTTGAGTTTGTTATTAGTAATAAGTTGATTTGATTTTTTCATTAAATTTCTTATTTTTTGAATGGTTATTGTTCTTTTAATAAGAATGTTTTAACATCCTGATTTGGCCCAGCTGTCAGAACCCTACTCGATTTCATCATTGTACCTAAATATGCTACCACAACCTGTAAGGTTTGTGCCAGTCTTTTGTTCCCACGCCCTTATTTTCTAGCAACAATCAAAAAATGATGTTCGAAAACTAAACGACCAACCGTCGGGAGAGAACTACCGTTTGCAATCTTCATATTTAGTAATCAGGACTACATAAGTATCTATAATAAAAAAAATAATAGAGATAACAACAGTAGAGGAAGACAGTCGTGACTGAAGATCAAAATCTTTTGAAATTAGATGCCGGCAAGTAACATCTTTGTACAAAACATTCTGTAATATACAGTGCAAGCGCTGAGTATGCAACGCTATAAATAAAAAAATTCAGAAGCTGAATTTTAAAAAAATCAGAATCTGTAGGAAAAACTGGGGGTTGCCATTAAAAGTTAATGACGTCATCGGGGGTAAAGAATGGAGTAAAGAAAAAATGAAAATCATTCGAGTAGATGCCCCATAATGCGGTATCCAAGGATTTTGGCCTCAGATGCACAAAGAATTTTTTATTTAAAGCGTTATACAACCGACGCTGTTTGTATTACACTGATCTGCAATTTTTCAACTTTTTTCTGTTGTTTTCAAATAAATAGGTATATCTGAATGGAGTTTTCGCGCAGATTCCGAAAATGACCTTAAAAATTCCGCTGTTCAACATCCAAAAATAGTCGACAATCATATGTACAGGCCACTTTTCTTGGTATCTTCTTTCTGTCACTTTAATATCCTGATGGATGTGCTCGCCATGTTCTTTCGTAAAATCACCAAGATTGTCAGAAAGTTAATTTAGATGGGCATAAAGAACATAAACTTTGACGCTCATGTTGCAACCAAGCAGTTTATAAGATTCCCCAAAACGTTTTGTACCACATTTCTAAATGCAGCCCATGCTCGCAATTTGCACTTATTCGTGGTTTTCTCGAATATGTTGTCTACCATTAATTTTCGTATTTTAAGGCCAATAAAGATGCCAGCTTTCATTTTTTCGGAAGTGATTAATGGAAATCTACCACCCAGATACTAAAAGCATTTACTGTCTCTGCTTAAAGCTGTCACAAATTGCTTCATTAAGCTAAGTTTGATATATGAAAGTGACAACAGTATTTTCGAAGAATCAACCAGTGGAAGTGAAACAAAGCTTTTTTGCCAGGTGCGAATGTACTTCTGAATGACCACTGCTTCCAAATCCAATGTTCTGTCTTTGTTCTGGGGTCTCATTTAAACAAAAAGCAAAGACATTTGGTGTAGCCTGCTTGTTGGCCATGCAATATACCAATCACCTTGAAATCCCCGCGCACGGACCAATTATGAAGCTTGTGCTGTACGCTTTCCAACACTAATTTACGTTTTTTTTTAAATTTTTATATTCCGTCATTTGTGAAAAAACTTGACGTGATACAAAATTTCAAAAACCATTTGTAGAATCTGCGCGAAACATTCATCCTACTGACATTGATCACACTGATTAACAAAGTTTTTGTTTCTTAAACAAAACTAGGTATTCCTCATGTAACTTTTTATTCTGAATTCAAATCTGCTTTCAGATTTTTTTCTATCACGTGTAGTTTTTGAAATATGTGCATTTGAAGTTCCAGTGGACAGTGTAATTATAATTAGATTAGATAATTACGTGTTAGCGATAAGATGCTTTGGAAATGCGGTAACTGCATTCGGCACATATTAGAAAGCTATTAACATGCCATTAACAGGAATCTCACTCTGACAAATATTGTAAATATTATTTCAACTTTTCATAAGTGAGATCACTTATGTATGAACCTGTTTAGTGTTAGTACTGTTTTGTGGAGCGAATGAATCTTTATAAAGTTGCATTGTCACTGCTTAACAAAGTACATTTCTTGTGTTTTAAGTGATAATTATAGAAACATTAATCAGGTCTTGTAAATGTGCGAACGATCCGGACAGTTTTTGTTACGTTTGTGGAGAGTTTACTGCTAAACACCAAAAAAAAATGTTTTACTGCTCTAATAAGGAGAGCTTATCGTCTTTACTTTGGATGTCAACTTGGAGATCAGGATAAGCAACGGACACCACATATGTTTTGTGTTTCTTGTGCAAATTGCCTTCGACAGTGGACAAAAGCTTCCCGTGTACGTATCCCTTCGCAGTACCAATGATATGGAGGAAACAAAAGGATCATCAAACCGATTGTTACCTCTGCATAAGAAAAACAGCAGGTTTCTCTGCAAAAAATAAAAAATCTGTTGTGTATCCTAATTTAACGTAGGCGATAAGATTCCTTGACCATTGTACTGATCTTCCAGTTCCTGTGCCACCAGAAACATTTGAAGGATTGGATGAAGAAAGTGTCGACATTGTTTTTAGCAATGATCCAGAGTTTATTCCTCCAGATCCCACTGAGTCACATTTTATCACACAGACAGAACGAAACGATTTAGTTCGTGATTTGAACTTAAGCAAAAGCAAAGCCGAGTTGCTTGGCTCCCGAATGAAAAGTTAAAATTTATTGAACACAGTACCAAAATTAGTCATTTCTGTAACGGCGAAAAGAATTTTTCTGAGGTTTATTCTATGGACGCCAATCTTATCTACTGCAGTAATGTTGACGGTTGGATGGAAACCCTTGGACGTAAACACAAACCAGAAGAATGGCGACTGTGCATTGATGCATCTAAATTTAGTTCGATAGCAGTTTTATTGCACAATGGCAATGATTGCCTTCAGTTCCGATTGCATATTCAATTCACCTAAAGAAATCTTATGAAACTATGGAAACAAGCGTAGACTATAAACGAAACCAGTGGCAAATTTGTGGAGGTTTGAAAGTTATAGCTTTGTTATTAGGAATGCAACTGGGATTTGTCCCCTTTGCATTTAAAGTTAGGACTGATAAAGAATCTTGTAAAAGGTATAGACCGTAGCGGAAGAGGTTTTCAGTACATAAAAGAAAAATTTTCAAAAATTAGCGAAACTAGGATAAAGGAGGGCATATTTGTAGGTCCCCAAATTCGACAATTAATGAATAACAGCGGTTTCGATATGGTTCTACAAGGAAAAGAAAAGGTGGCGTGGAATTGTTTCAAATCTGGGCCACAACAAAGCGAAAAATTTCAAAAACCTCGCCGACAAAATTTTGACAGCTTACCTTAAAGTGGGATGTAATATGTCTCTAAAGATGCATTATTTACATTTTCATTTGAATATTTTCCCAGACAATTTGGGAGCTGTAAGCGATGAGCATGGGGAGCGTTTTCATCAAGACCTTTTAACGTTAGAAAACCGGTACCAGGGAAGATGGAATTAGAACATGTTGGGTGATTACTGTTGGTTACTGATTAGAGAAGGCCCAAATACATTATTACACAAAACAGACTGTCAAATAGAATATTTTAATGAGTGTTATGTACATTGTGTAATTACTTTAGCGTTTTATTTAGAAACAAAATCATGCTTTTTTCGGAAACTATACGTGCTAAGGAAAAACCAAAGCAGATTTGGATTCAGCATGAAAACATAAATCAAGATCATTTATTTGTACGAGGAACCAGAAAAAATGTTTCAGTTTGTTAATCAGTTTTATAGTCTGTATTTTTTAAACCTCTAGAGTGAATTTGTGACACATCGAAGCTGTTTCTTTCTTCTAATCCTTTCAACAAATTTTTTGTATTTTATTGTGCCTATAATGTTGAAACACAAAATTATTTGGTACAAAATTAGGATACTTCCATAAATTTCAATAAATTTAGAATACTGTTCGAACTGCTAAAAGCCAATCTTAAATTACATTAGAAACTGATTTGTAAATTTTTAGTAATATATTTTTTATCGTCACGCAACATAAAAAAGTTTAATAAAAAGCCATTTCAAGAATGCAAATTTATTATGTTAGTTGTAAAGGTAAAATATTTTGGGTATGCCATTTTAGTTCAAAGGTATTGTGAACCCTACACGCTGCACCCTCAACCTCTCCATCAAGATAAAAATTAAAATATGCGTGCATACTAATCCATTTTCGTACAAGGCACCTATCGTACTAGTTAATTGAGACTTGGTGCTTGGCTTAAATAAAAAGTGCTTCCAATTTTAATGTATTTTAAAATAACTTACCGTTGCTGTATCGATCTTTTGTATTTTCAACATCAGTCTTTCAATTTGAATTGTTTTTTGCGGTTTTCCTTTTCCTGTTAGACGTTCCTTACTTTATACCTTTTAATTGATTGTTTTTCTAAAAATTAAATTTATTTCTTATCTTTCCTAGTTTTTTTGTAATTAATTTATTTTATTCCTACAGTAAAAACCACTTATTGAAATATTAGGATCTTCTTTCTCGCGACAGTCTTTTATGACAGCAATTCTCTTTATTACTCTCCTTGGTTTCACGCTGGTGGGTATTAACTATAAAATTGATACTCGAAGACCACCGACGAAAGCAGAAATAAATAATTTAAGAATTCCTAATGTAATATAGGGTTTAAAGAAATGTATATTTACTTAAGAGGCTGACGTGCTTTTGGACTTTTTAATTATGCAATGTTTTTACTGGAGCTTCCATCGATGACGTAATTAATTGTTGAGCAATGTACCAAATACGCGCAACGGCTATAATAATAATAATTCATAATTTATTGACCAATCTAAAATGCTCATCACACCAATTCCTCAAACTATTTAATAATAATAATAACATACAGTGCGTAAAAAGAGTAACGTACAAATGCATTTATGGTCCTCTTTTTACTTTTTCAGAATTATTTTAGGACAATTCGATTTTTAAGTTTTTATGAGAAACTATATTAGCAAAAACAATTCTTGTTTAGAATTTCAAAATGACGGAAAGAGGTAATTTCGAAACAAAACTTAAATACAAAAGGCAATTGTGTTATAGCTCATTTTAAAGTTATCACATAAAGGTTACAATGTCCAAGCTTCAGATAATTTCATCCACCATACACAAATCTTGTAGTTACTTATTGGTAGCTTTTATGACATTTCAATGTAAAATCGTCCATCTAGGCTAGATTTAAATAAATAACCAAAATTGGATCAAATAAAATAAAC
Organism: Ignelater luminosus; assembly: GCA_011009095.1. Classification (NCBI taxonomy): domain Eukaryota; kingdom Metazoa; phylum Arthropoda; class Insecta; order Coleoptera; family Elateridae; genus Ignelater; species Ignelater luminosus. Next base: position 7,613 of record VTPC01008633.1, on the reverse strand, counting down.
CGCTAAATGATACTACCTTTTCAATTTTCTTATTTTATTGATATCAATAAGGTACTGTTACAAAGTTAAAGTCGACCTGTTCGAGTTTTTTTCTAAAACACCAAGAAAAGCGCCAGAAGTAAATTTCCCTATTACTTTTTTTACACACTGTATAAGATTATCCTTTGTCGACTATCTGTGTTTATATAACGACCAGGTAGGTATAAAGAAATTCACAATAGCGCATTTTACATACCTATTAGGAAGGAATCATCATAAAATATTTATCCGTTTTGTATTTAAAAATATCTGCTTTTTTCAATTTAAATAATACCTTATTACTTATTTAATAATGTCCTGGCCCAGGAAGCAGAATTATTAATAAGTGAATATCGAAGGAAGCATCCTGTATTATATGCAGTAAAGAAAGGGAGCGATAAAACTAAAAATAAAAGAATTGGTGCCTTCATTGCGATATGCACACTGCTGTGTTGATTTTGAAACCTGAAGTAACAACCAAGAGACATCAATAGAAAGTTCTAAGGCCAAAAAACATTTTCAAAAACGTACATAGGAAACGTTTGAAGTCACTTAAACGTGTAACTGGAAAAGATTATGTAAGTTGACACAGGCAGCGAATGTTTTATTTGCATGAAAGTGATTTTTAACAGGAAGAATAATTGTTACGTCTACCAGCTAATCAGATGCTATAACGATAAAACAGATGTTGTGTTAGAGTACTGTGCAGCTAGAAGGGTTACTGATGAATGAAACGAATGTCACAGAATGTTCCAGACAATTTAATAATTGAAACAGAATTACATAATGGAACGAATGAAGACCTGCAAGATGTAGTAAGTAAATCTGTTCATTTACTACCACAAGACAGATATTTGTTTAACAAAGACCCAAAATAATATTTTTGCAGATAAGCTGGTAATGGAACATTATGAAATAGAATAATAGTTATTCAACATGAAATCTTAAAAGCAGTTCCTGTCTTTATTACAGCACAAAGAGATTTTGTACTTGACACAAAAAGTGTAAGTCTTGAATGTGGATATTTGCACCTTGACTTTTGGTTATCATGCCACTCTAGCAGATGACCTACACCATCCTTGCAAACATCTTGTTGGGAAATCTCGTTTTGTAAGTGCTGTTCTTTTTTTATAGTTGTGAAGAGCCTGTACGTCATTGGATGGACATCCAACTTGACTCCTCATGGTTTTTCTAGCATTACGTATAGCATCTTTAACGGGCTAGTAAAAATCCTTAAGTAGCGGGTCAATTTATTTATTGGTACGTTTTACAGTAACCAACTGTTGACAACACAAAGATCTAAACTATTAGGTGGTACCACTTTCGAGATCGTAGCTTGATGCGATAAAAACCTAACATAGAATCTAATATGTCCACTCTATCCATGTAGTCATTGAAGACGAAAACACTTCTAGAACATTCAATCATTTCATGGGCATTCCCTGTCTTGAAAAACCTTTTCTTTTCTCCTGTAGACTGAGAGCCGGCATAGGTAGACGTAGTCGTGGCAATGACCATGGTACTACGGAGATATCTACCCCATCTAAACGTGTAATCTTTTCTATTATGGAACCACGCCCCGTTTCCTTCATTTCTTTCAACTGATGGCAAATTATATCCTGGAATTGGGTTGAATCTTACAGTGCTCAACGGCAAGATTTCTTGTTTTTGTAAATAAGTCATAAGAAATAAGTTAGTAAATTAGTTATCGAGAGATATCTTAAAATTCCAATTTCTTGGAATAGTATCCGATAAGCGTAGCACAACATTAAAACTTATTGCCAAATTACGACAATCACTTAGTGAACAGACTTGCAGCCTTAACCGGCAAGTTGTTGTGTTGAGGTTGGCTTTTTTAGGGCTAACCTCGAGGTTTTATGTTAAGCCTGGGCAGCAGTCTCACTGCCCCATTTATGCTCGGTAAAGACTGCTGCGCCGTACGCCTTTTCTAAGGCATCACAAAACCCATGAAGTTGTAGTTGACATTTCCTTTCATGTTGTACTCATCTAGGAATTTTGATGGTTGCAACGAGTCGTAACTGTTCTTGAAAGTTGAACCATTGTTTGCTTAATTTGGTTGGTATTTGCTCATCTCTTTCTAACTCTTCTAACCGTAGTTGTTGGACAACTAGTTTGGCTTGTATTATGACTGGTGCCAACCAGCCCAATGGATCGTATAGTTTTGATATTTCAGACAAAATGCATCTTTTGGAAAGTATGACGGTATGGTTGATGTGTGGTTTAAAGGTAAAGATATCTTCTTTTGGCGTCCAGTGGATCCTTCTTCAAAAACGTCTATGGTGGCCTGGTCTTGTAGTTCTTCGGGTAGACTCTCGACTATTGATCTCTCGTTGCTTGACCATTTTCGTAGTGCAAAGCATTGTTATAAGTTGTGTTTGGAGGCTGACTGCTTCTTGTAAAGTGTCGGCTCCTTACAGTACGTCACTACGTAGAAATCTCTCTTCGTGACTTTTGACGCAACCGGGAAGGTTTCCGCTTCATCTATTGCCAGTTGTTGAAGCGTTTTTATGGTGAGGTATGGTGCTGCGGTTGTCCCATAAGTCACTGTTGTTAGACCATATTCTCGGATTCGTTCCGTTGGATTGAATCTCCATACTATTCGTTGAAACTGCTGATCCTTCTCATTGACTTGTATTTGGCCATACATCTTTTGTATGTCGGCTGAGAAGGCTATTTTGTGCGTTTTCCAGCGCAGTAGGATGTCTGCAAGCTTTTGCTGTTGACGTGGTTAGGTGTGTATCTTTTCGTTCAAGCTGTCGCCATTGGATGTCTTAGCAGATGCGTCGAATACCACTCGTAATTTGGTGGTTGTGCTGTCCGCTTTAATTACTGCTTGATGAGGGATACAGTACCTCCCTTGGTCTTCTTCCCCTTTCGGGATGAGTTTCATATGTCCAGGCTCTAAGTATTCTTGCATGAATGTATGATATTGTTGGCCCAATTCTTCGTCCTTTGCAAATTTTTTCTCTTGCTGGAGCATCCTTACTGTTGCCTTAGGTTTTGATGTTCCTAGGGTCTCTGTTGTGCTTTTGAATGGTAGGCGTACTGTGTAGGTTCCATCTTGGTTTCTTTGCGTTGTTTGGCTGTAGCATTCTTTACATCCCTTTTCATCTTCTGTTAACTCTCGTGGTTGATTGACTTCTTCCAATTCCCAGAATTTGGTTCGTTGTTTACCTTGATTGATACATGTGACCATACTGACGATGTTAATGTTGTTACTTGTTTCTTTTGTTGCTCCCGACAGTATCAAACCGAATTCGGTTTGTTGGCTCATCATTCTATCTTTGCTTTTGTGTAGACCAATCAGTGTGAAAGTGCTGATGTTTTTTGCCCCCAGTATGATATCTATTGGACCTGGATTAGCAAATGTAGGGTTATCTATATCGGTTATATCGCTCTCTAGTGGCTTGGTAATGCGTTGGTTAGTTTTGATAAAACCAGTAGTGTTGTGTTCAACCTTGGTGCCAGTTGTGCATCAATTTGAGTAGTGGCTGTTTTGGGTTGCTCACGTCTAGTCCTGACACTTCTGCCTTGACTTTGCTTCTTGGCAGGGCTAATAGTTGAGCTGCTTGCTCAGTGATGAACGATGCTTGAGAACCTGTATTTATGAGTGCTCTCAGAATCTCGTGGGTGCCATCTATCTTCTTCACTTATATTAGTGCTGTTGCCAATAATACGCTGACTTCTTGCTGTGCGACATTGTTGCTCACGTGTTCTGATGAGTCTTCTCTTGGTCGACTTGCTTGCTGCCTACGTTGACCTTTATGTAGCAGATGGTGGTGTGCTTGGTTACACTTATAGCATTTTTTCCAGCAGTGGTACCTCGGGTTGCTGTGGTGCGCTAAACATCTAAAGCACAGGTTATTGTCTTGGGCGATGCGGTACCTCTCGTTGACATGTAGATCGAGGAATGTCTCACAATGATAGAGTTTGTGGTTGGGACCATTACAGCACTTTCAGCGTGGTTTATTGATTTTTGCGGTTGCTGCTGATTGTGCAATTTTGTTTTTTGATTCTTCCCTTGCTTCTAAAGATTGGAATCGTTTTTGAAGAAATTTGACTAAATGCTCGTAGTTTTGGACTTCGTGAGAATTCTCTAACGACTGTTCATAGAGCCGGTTGGTTTCTGAATACTATTTCCTGACGATTATAAGTGCGATAATTGGACCCCAAGATGCTGTGTTGATGGATAGATTTTTAATTGCTTCCAGACATTCTGTTATGGTGTCATGAAGTCGCTTAATTGTTTCCGCTGATTCTTGTTGAATCGGCGGGTAGTCCAGGATTTTGTCTAGCAGTTTAGCGACACTCAACCTTTTGTTGTCGTACCTGGTAGTTAATAACTTCCAGGCGGTGTCGTAGTTGTTTTCCGAGATGGATAGATGCTGGATTACACGGCTCGGTTCTCCCCGTACGTGGGTTTTTAGGCAATGCATTTTCTCGATCTTCGTTAAGGTAGATTTGGAGTGAATTATCTTCTTGAACAGGTTATAAAAGACTGTCCATTGTTCGTAGCTTTCCGTGAATGTTGGAAGCTGTAGTGGCGGAAGAAGAATGTTGTATGGTTTCTTTTTGAGATGAGCGGCTTCTTCTATTTTCTTCTCCAGTTCGTTGCTGATTTCATATACTTCGTTGTCGATGGCTTCATACTGGTCTCCCGTGAAGTACTCTGCTGTAAAGTCTTTCTCGTAAATACAGATTTCTTTGTATAGTTGATGAATGGCGCCCTAGTAATCGTTTAATTTCTTTTGTGTAATGCGGTAATGTGTTGGCGACTTTTCTTGTGCCAATTCGCTTCTTATGCGTACCACAGGTTGGCGCAGCTGCTAGATTCGTAATTGCTGCCTTTTTAAACGCAGGCATCGTACTTCTTCTATTTTTTCTGTCAGTTGGTCGATCTGCTTAAGGGTTTGCTCTCCCTTATTATTAGTTTGCACCATCGGTTTCAATTCTGCTTGATCTTCTTCTTCTCCACTTTTTTTACGTGCTCCATTATATTCTTCTTGGTGATTTCATACACTCTTCTTTAGTCTTCATAATGATTGGAGGAGAAATAGGCATGACTTAGAATGTTCAGTTCTATGATCTGGGCGTTTCTTTTATTTATTTCTTGCCAGTAATAAATTATTGACTGTAGTCAAGCGTTTTGGAAGTATTCTTTCGTGTTCCTTGCTGATGGATCTTTCTTCATATTTGTATACAGCTTCGTGATAAGTTGCCCTGTTCCTTTTTGTTTCTCGGCGATCGTGTCGATTGCTCCATCTTAATGTAGCTAGTTGTGGCTTTTAGCTGGAGCTTCTTGATAAAGCAAGTGGCTACCGATTCTGCTGCTGCAGTAGTTGAATCCTCTGGATGGACTCGGATGTGTTTAATTACCCTTCTTGCTACCCCCTTTGGTGCGGCTGTTCACTTATTTCTTCTTTGCAGTTTGATTGCTTGTTACATCTTTTTTGAAGTTGATGCCTGGAGCTGGCTTCTTGGTTCGTAAGACCATAAATTCTTTCTTCTATGCAGCTTGGTAGACGGTATTTCCACGCTGGCGTAAGATTCGAAGGACCATGTCAAACTTCAGAAAGTGTGTGATGACGTACTGCTGAGATTGCAGCCTCCCAAATTTTTAAGGTGGTAGAAAAGGCTTTTACCGGCACTACATTTGTAGTGTGTACAACCAAATCAATGATTAATAAAATAAGTGTATAGTGTAGGTCTTTTGCAATGATCTACAATTTTCTTTACTAATTTATGTTGAAATTTGTATTTGATTTAATTTTATAGAAAATTGGAATTATGTTTTAAGAAGAAAATAATCTGTTTAATCTAAGAAACTATGTCTCGGACTTTACCCTCTTAAATGTCAGTAGTCCTCGACTAAAACATTTAATTTCTAAACCCTCTAAAAGTTTTAATGAAGAACCTTACATTAAAAGATCCCAATATTGCTTCTAAACTTTGTAAAGCTCGTTCAATCCCCTTTGTAATAGAAACAGATAAAAATAAAATTAATAGACTTGTTTCTGCAGGTACTTTAACTCCAATTGATTACTTTTAATGAGCATTTCCAGTCGTACCTGTGTACAATAAAAATGGACAAATCAAGATTTGTTGAGATTTTAAAGTAACCATCAATCTGTACTCTTGTAATGGATCAATTTCCCAAATTAATAATCTGCTTTACAAATTGCAGGGAGGAGTTCACTTTATAAAACTAGGTATGTCTCAAGCATTTCAACAAATTGGGATAGATAAAAAGTCAAAACCTCTATGGACGATAAACACTCACAAGGGTCTTTATCGATATAATAAATTACCCTTTGGGGTGCAGCAATTTTACTTTTAGCTTTACTTTTTGCTTTAGTTCTTTGGAATCACCACATTGTTATTTTTCAAAGCTTATGATCACTAATGCTAGACGAATTACATTCTAATCATTTTGGTGTGGTAAAATTTGAAAATTTAACTAGAGAATGTCTTTGGTGCCCTAAATTAGATAAAGATGTAGCATCCATAGTAAAGAATTGTACAGACGTACAGATTTCAGATATTGAGAGATTTGAGAAATGTATTTGGTTTTATTTACATTTGTATGAGATAGATAAAGACACATCTATAGCGCTTATTTGTAAAGCTAGGACTTTCTGGTTTGGCATGCAAATAGATTGCATTGCAAAGAATCCAGCCATACCTTAAACTCAGTTGCTTTGAGTTAGGGCCTTTTTACTTTGGAAGGCAGAATATAACCCTGCTTTACTGAACATTGCTATTATACAGTGTGGACAATACTTATGGAATAAATTATATAATTTCAGTACCAATAATATTTGTCAAAAACGCCGAGACAAATAAACTAGTATTTTTTGTCTTGCTCATTTTGACTTACCTTGCATGTTCGTGACATCATCAGTTTCAGAATGATGATGTTATATGCATTTTTTTAAATGGAATGGTATATTTTGAATTTTATTTCTAAATGGTACTCTGAAAGACCTCCTTAACAAACTACATTTGATACTTTTATTTTTAACAGTTCTTGAGATATTTACACTTTTATGAAAAACAGAATGTTTGTAATGAAAATCGTAAAACCGTTTTTAATAATAATTTCAAAACTCTGAGGATATTTAAACAACGTGTATTTATTTTTAATATTTATTTATATCTAGTTTATTACAATTTATTTCCAGTATTTATTTACACTAACTTATTTATTTGTTTACGTACAGAATAATTTAATTATCATTAATTACATTTATTTGGTTAGTAACTACACGCGGTTATTGCTGCAGAACTGCCCTTGGCTTGATCGACGCAGCCTTATATTCGTTCCCGCGTTAGTTCTCGATGGGGCTAGAAGATTCCCGCCATTTTTCCGCACATTCGACGGTGGGAAACTCTGGATAGTTTGAGACCAGCTAGTCCGAGACTGTTTGGGACATTTTCTAGTATATTCGAGGGATGGCGCATTACAGTATGTTACAGTTACGTCTTGTCAGGGTTGACTGCTTAGTGGATGACCCAGAAATGCCCAAAAGGTTTTTTTGGGCAAAACCCATCTAAAAACCCAGTTGGGTTTTTTT
>VTPC01008632.1:45815-57283 GCA_011009095.1 Ignelater luminosus | reverse complement strand
TTTTTTCCAAAGAAACCAGAAATGGCTTAGTTTGTCACCTAACAACCCCTGTAAAACGTGTAACAATTAAATGAGGTTTTTTCTAGCTATGTTCAAACATTTGATGATAGAGGGCAATATAGTATTTAGCGGTCCTATACCTATCTTGTTTTAAAATGTGGTAGAGAGAGATGATGTATTTATTAAAACACGTGATAGAAATATTGACATTGTTGTCTCAAGCGCAGAGAGAGGAGCAGGAGCAGTCTCTTGTTTGGGATGTTTCTTCAATTGGCGCCGGTTATTCTCAAACAGTTACTATCGGTAATGAATATACAGGGTGATTCTGAAATAAAGGGTATCCTCTTAAAGGTGGATAGCGGTGTGATACTACATACATTTGCGATAAAAAAAGGTGGGTAAAAATTGCATAGTTTCCGAGAAAAAGACTTTTGAAATTTAATCGCTAAGCCAAGCCGGTCCTGCTCTCATACTTTTACTTAAGTACCCTCCTTGTCATTGGCAGGTAGCTATTTACATATGTAATCAGTCGGTCTTTGACTTTCCTGAGAGTGACAAGGTATGAAAAAATTTAAAGTGAGCGAGATGTTTTCCACTCGAGAGTGGGCAGACATAACTTTAATGTATGGAGAATGTCATTATAATGTAGAAGCGACAAAACGACTGTACGCCGATCGTTTTCCACAACTAAGACAGCCTTCGCGAAATACAATACTGCAAACGATACAACGACTTCGTGATACAGGTAGCACCGTCGCAACATATGAAGGCCGTGGACAAGAACGAGCACCACACTTTCTTCAAGCGGAAGAAGATGTATTAGATATGATTAATGAAGATCCTACAATAAGTACCCGCGGTATCGCACGCGACGTGAACGTTTCCCAAGCAACAGCGCATCGGATATTAAAGTCGTACTTATTACATCCCTATCATGTACAACGGGTTCAGCATTTAACTGAAAATGACTTTGCACCGAGACGAACATTTCGTGAGTGGTTTCAACAAAAAACAATGCAACAACAGGAATTTGTAGAGAAAGTACTGTTTACGGATGAGTGTTGTTTTACGCGAGACGGTATCTTAAATTTTCATAACGTACATTATTGAAATGACGCTAATCCTCACCTGATTAGGGAAAATAAATTTCAATGGCGGTTTTCTATTAATGTGTGGTTTGGCATTTTAGGAGACACATTGTTTGGACCATTTATTTTACCACAGCGGTTAAACGGAGACACGTATCTGGAATTTCTAGAAAACAGGTTGCCAGATATGTTGGACGATACACCTCTAGAAACTCGTAGGCATATTTATTACATGCATGATGGAGCCCCTCCGCATACTCGCGTACGTGTACAGGGCTATTTGAACGAAATGTTTCCCCATCGGTGGATTGCTCGCGATGGTCCCGTACGCTGGCCTGCTCGTAGCCCTGACATAAATCCTCTGGACTACTTCTTGTGGGGTCACATGAAGTCTGTTGTATATCGCACGGAAGTCGAAAACGCGGAAGACCTTCAACAACGCATTTTAGCAGCAGCCGCAGAAATTCGCAATACAGCTGGAATATTTACTCGTGTGCGTAACAGTTTTCACCGACGCATAGAGGCTTGTCTTCAGGTCGACGGTGGTCATTTTCAACATTTGTTGCAATATTTTGGTAAGTTGCCCGTCTTTCGAGTTATAAGGTGATAACATGAATGCGTAAACGTCGCGATACTCTGTTTAGTCTTTACAAGAAAACGAAAAAAGATTGAATTATGAATTATGGCCCTATTTCGTGCGCTTTTGAATGAGATTCGCATTTCTGACATTAACAAAAGAAGCTATATTTTCCCGTTAAATAGGCAGCGGTCAGCGACCTTCATTTTACTATTGAAATATGTTTTTAGAAAAAGAAATTGGAAGTACCTAGTTGTTAGGGTAAAGCCAGTGCCTTCGAAAGAAGCAGGTACCAAATATTTAATCTCCAAGAAAACGTTTTGACGAGAAACCTTTTTATAATTCTCGCTTTTTTGGATTAAGAAGTAAACATGATGGAGAGTAAAATAAAGTTGGTTGATTTTATGGAATTGAGTTAAATACAGAAGCGATAATTAGTAGTATCTTCCATAATGTTTTCTATTCAAATAACTAAATAATAATAAGGGATTAAAATGTTGCTCGCGAGACTGGAGTCTAATTGCTCGTGACATAAATTATGCTATTATCTTTTTACTGTCTTAATACATTTCAACAACCCTGCCCGTTAAACATATCACAATTTCTTTGATCTCCTCGACTTCAGATTTAAGAAGGGAAAGTTGAAAATGTCCAGGGGGTAGCTTACGATGGCATTTATTGTTCGTTGTGCTACTACACCTGCGTTAGTTCAAAGAAAATAGGCATGTCTGGCAAATTTTCATTCTTGCACTACAATGGTTTTACAACAACCGTAAATCTCCTTAACTTTCACTTTTTAGTCCGAAGGCGAGAATACAAAGATCACTTTCCTTTTTCTAACCAGAGGCGGCTTCAGTATTTAATATTTCGGAAAATGGTGAAAATTTTCAACTTTCACGGAGCCACCTCGTTTCTTCATTTCTTGTCTTCTTTTAGCCTCACTTATCACCTATTAAAAGGATACCTTTTATTTCAGTAAAAATCACACAATATGATATTAAAGCTAGAAATTTAATCAAATCAAGAATTCCCAGTTTTAGCGGGTTGGTTAGTCAGAACAATAATTGCTCGGACATTTTGAAAATCAACCTGAAAAATTCTACGCGGATTATTTTTTGGTGATCATCACCACTGCAGAAGGGAGGTGTGTTCGCAGGAAAACAATTCTGGAGAAAACTCGGTCTCTGTGTTGGAATCTGCCAATACTTTTACAGAGATCACTAAGATCTGTGAAAATATTATTAGAAAAGCCGATCGACTATCGTAAAATGTGACAACGAACTATGCTAAGAGATACATGAGCATTGTTTCCAAGTTTACAGGAGGTAAAAGAACAAATCTGATACAGAGAGGGGTTTATCAAAAGCGATGTGGTGCTGCAGCTAGTTTAGCTTATGACATGGGTTCTTCGTTCCATAAATTATCAACAAAATTAAATAAACACTTTTTGAGCAAATTTTATGAAAAGCGGGCTAAGCGAAAAATATACAAAAAAAATGAAGAAAAATAAAAGTGAACAGCAGGACATTGACTACGGTGTCGGTTCTGCTCAGCCAGATATGAACTCAGATCAACTGAATGAGGCAAAAGCGCAAATCATGGCAGATTTAGACAAAGTCAAGCCCGTTTGCCAAAATTATTGCTTTCTAGGTGTCGGTCCTGACGGAATAACAGAAAACAATATACTTGTTGAAGTAAAATGTGTTTATTCCCTTAGAGACCAGTATGTAAAGACGCTGTAAAAATTAATAAAAAATCCTGCTTAAAATTAAATACAGATGGAGAACTGTGTCTGAAGCAAAATCATTGTTACTTCTTCTAAATTCAAGGACTAATGAATATTTGCGGAAAAGATCTCTGTTATTTAGTTTTATAATACAGATATCGATTTACAGTACATATTAATTAAAAGAGATCGGGAAGTTTGGCAGAATAAAATGTTGCTAATTCTCTAAAACACCCCCTTTGCTGTTCTTTTCTATCTTTGCTCATTCCTGATATATTTCATTTTAAAAAAAAAGATAATTTCGTTTTTAGCAAATATCTAGTAAGCCCTGAACTTTTTTGAAAAAACAAAAACATAAGTAAACTGATCTCCAAAATAGACAAATCTTTTCTAATTTAGCCGACTTCGTATCTCTTACAATTTCCGAGATCCCGATAGTGAGCATCGAAATGTGGACACACTGTATACAGCGTGTCCAAGATAAGGATGCACAGCATGGGGATCTTGGAAATGGTAAGAGATAGTTAAATAGGATGAAAGTTGGCTATTTATAGGACCTTTTTGTTGGCGTTTGCAAAATCTAAATATTTTGGATAGTTTCAGAGATATTTAACAAAAAAGTAGATTTCTCGATTTTCGTTATTTTTTCTTGTATTTATTTGAAGAGATATCGGAAAACTAAAAGCACTTTTCCATTGCCACTTTCTGTTCTCTATTAAAATACGCTAGCAAAATTTCCGTACAAAGTTTCGGTTTCGAGTAACCATCATTAACCTTATTTTTTTAAATAGGCGGAAAAACAATTGAAAATTGTTTTGGATAGCTCTTGTGGTCACGATTCTAATGATGTAAACATGATAGGGTTATTTTGATTTCTTATGCTATAAATTAATGCATTCTGCAGTAGCCTGGCCTGCACGATCACCTGATCTAACACCGTTAGATTTCTTTCCTCTGGGGTTATGTCAAGAATCATGTGCTCAACCACAATTTGAAGATGAACAGCAATTATTATGGTTGATCACGGCAGCGTTCAACACAAAAAAATCAAAACCAAAATAATCCTATCATGTTTACATCACTAGAATCGTGACAACAAGAGCTATCCAAAATAATTTTCAATTGTTTTTCGCCTATTTAGAAAAATGAAGTTGATGGTGGTTACTCGAAGCCGAAACGTTGTACAGAAATTTTGCTAGCGTATTTTAATAGAGAACAGAAAGTGGTTTTAGTTTTCCGATATCAAATAAATAAAAGAAAAAATAATAATGAAAATCGAGAAACCTACTTTTTTTTAAATATCTCTGAAACTATCCAAGATATCTAGATTTTGCAAACACCAACAAAAAGGTCCTATAAATAGCCAACATTCATCCCATTTCAGCGATGCTGTATCTCTTACCGTTTGCAAGGTTCCCAAGCTGAGCATCCTTATCTTGGACACACCGTGTACTGCGGCCTAACCGTGTGAAAATTACATAGGGAAAATTCCCGGTCTCTTGGACTAGTAGTAAAAATCAAATTTCGAATTATATTGTTTGATGTAGATAGCATGAAGTAAAAGTGTTTAATGTGTTACAAAAAATATTTAAAAAAATAATAATTTCATAATAGAAGAATAATTAGTAATTTAATTGGAATTTATGTTAAATTAATTTCAGTCACAAAACGAATGTTGAATTCTACAAAAACGAAATTAAGCCTATACAGTTACGATAGTATTAGAAACAGAAATACGTGCTTAGTTTTTGTTTATTATAATTAGTTTGAGGATGACAATCGAATTAATTGTGAATAAATTACATACAAAAATTAATTATATTTACAAACTAAATTAATCTTTTCTGTAGGTTAGCTGTTAAGAAGGTTATCTTGAAGTTTAAGATTTGAAACTGATAATTATTTGTATCGTTATCAAGTTATTATTGAAATTATTTTAATACTCTTAATGTACACGCCCAATATCTTGAACCTCTTTTCTATTGTCGATAATACTAACTCTACCCCCTCTTATTCATTTAATTGGTTCTCTTTAAAGGGTAGTCATAAATTTGTGTTACTGTAAAAACATCTGTTACCTTACTTTCTTCGCTTCTTATTGTCGGTACAACATTAGAACTCGACTCTGTAAATAGTTATTGTGCTTGCGTGTAATATGCCTAAATCAAAACGTTGTCCATCAAGAGTCCACAAGAGAACTGCAAAATCTTTACTGGCAAGAAATTTACGACGAAGTAAACATGAGTGGTATGTGAATTTGACAATTATTATGTTTTAGAATAGGGGACTTGATTTATTATACGTATTGGTGATAAGGATATTTTATAATGCTAATATACGTTACGAATATTAAAGTAACAACTTTTGAATTTTATACAGGGTCCGTAAAAAGTCCCGGAACGGACTCATAATTACTAAGCGGAAAGATATATATTTCTAAAAATTTCAGGAACCTTTTAGGACTAAAAATACTACATTTTGAAAGTAACAAAATTTTTATTATGCATAAGAGGGGGAAGAGGGTGGGGTTATATCGAAATTTTCAAATAGCAACTCTACTTAAATTTACTCTTCCTCGAAAGATATTAAAAAAAGAAATGTTTCAGTGAAAACCGGAAGTCGTTATGACAATTTGTTCAAAAGTTATATCCAATTAATTATCCCAACATTTAAAATTTCTAGAAAATATAAGTTGTTAGTGTGAAGTAGCAGAAGGTCGGCAATTTGAACATTTATTGTGATAAGATACTTGATAAAATTATCAATTATTTTTAGTAATTCTGAAATTTATTGTTTTATTTATTATTATTTCAAATTTATATTTTTTGAAATCTATGTTTAACCAACAACAATGGATAGATCATAGTTTTTTCTGTAGTATCCGATAATGACAGTTATTTTATTTATATAGACATTAATAAAATATTACTTTGAAGTTGAGACAAGTATACTAAATATTTAGACATGTTTGTTTCAAAATCTTCCAAATACTTACCAGGTAAAGGGCCATAAATCAATCATAGACGACATTTTAACTACATCTCATTGTAGTTGGGATTTTCTATTTGCAAAGTAAAATGCTTTAGGGGTTTTAGAACCGTTAAGGCTGGGGTTTAGGAGACAGAAAATTGCATGCCTTCTATTCATCTCTTTCTACGTATTTACTAGTTAATTGACGTTTAGGAACTGGCGTCATCTATTAATGGCAGTATAAAGTTGGAATTATAAAAAGTAGATTACTTTCACAGACGTGAGCAAAGAGGCTACCACAAAGCAGTGTTGCCAATTGGCAAACTGCACGTAATAGTTTAGATACGTAGGTATTGTTGCCTGCGAAGATCGTGTGCGATGCATTTGTGAACGAAAGCGAGCCCGACCGGTGGACCGCCGAAGGCCGAAGAGGCTTAGAAAGGGTCGGAGTGCCGAAAGCTCGACGAAGCGACACCGCAGGCGTCAGCCTCGATCGGAGCCGCAGAGCGGTTGAGCAAGGACCTAGAGGTGAAACGGCGGACTTCCGCGACTAGTAATAAATTAATCTTGCTAGAAGAAACTCGGGTTTACTTTGATATTCACGATCAAATGTCCAGGGAAAAATTAAAAACACATTGATTTTTCATTATTTTTAAAATTATGATTACTGGGTACTGACTAAACATTTTTACATTTATTATCAAAACGAAAAACGTTTATTGATTTAAATAAGCAATCATTTAGAATATCTCTCGTACCTGCTTGCGAAAATAACCTAAATTATTTAATTATGGAAAATAAAGTTACCTGAATTTTATCAAATATATTTTGAAGTACTAATTGTACGAAAAGAATTAATGATGAAGTACAATTTAATAAAAGAAAAACAAAACGGAAGAAATTAAAATCAAACAAAACAAAGAAGAAATATACAAAAGAAGCAAAAACTAATGAAAATACTTTTAACATGATAAGTGCTTAAAAGTTTAATCCAGCAGTGAAGTACATTTTATGAAAATATAACTGCGATTCAGATTGTCTTCCCTGATGCTGAATGTTGTGTACAGAGTTTGATATTTTGACAAACGCAGACGAAAGTTAATCTGTCTGCACGCATTTTTGAGAACCAGTAATTCCGTAACCTCAAGACAAATTCATCGTAGTTACCCTTTGTAAAATTGTTTGTCACCTGGATTGGCTCTGATGTCGATTTTTTAGTTTTGCACGCTTTGCCATAACAAACTGTACGGGGAATCCTCGCACGGTTCACGATGACAGCGAATAAACGGTAGGTAATGACCTGCATTCGATGTTAGTACTTCTATGACACCTTCTCTTAGAAAAATGTTATTTAACTGACGCAGTAAAATAATCAAAAGTTCGACTTTTTTTCAAATTTTATTATCAAAACCATTTGTTTTGATCATAATTTGACAAGCTCCCCCCCCCCAAACAAAAATTTCTGGTCACGCTGCTGATTATTACAACAACCTTTAAAATAAAGATGTGCTTTTAGTTAGGTGTATGTACATGATTGTTTCAATGATTATTGTTGTTTTTACCACAGGTTTTTGAATCTTCTAGGTTTGAAATACTAAAAGCTAGTTGTTTAAATTTTATGCATTGTGCTTTATTTTAGTTGAACAATAATCATTAATAAATGTATTTTGCTAGATATTTGTTTAGCGAGGAGAATATTAGCTTTTTGTTTTGAAATTTCCACACCCTACATTTTTATAAATAACCCATGTAGCATTGATTTTAATAAAATAAAAGCATTTTCTCTTTTTTTTTCTCTCCAGGACCTCTAAACTTCTTTAAAAACAACATCGATTACTTAATCGATTGTATTATCTACTACTACTTAATATGAACAAAACAATAATATAAATCTTTTTTTTATTTGATTTGATTGGCTTTAAAATCCATACAGTCAGTAACAAAATTTAAACCAACCTAAAAATAAACTCCAATTTTTATTGTAACCCACAATTTAAAATCGAAAACTTCTGAAAAATTTAACACGTGAGCTTTAAAGGGTCGATGACCTCTCGCTTCCTTTCCGTAAACGCACACATAAAATTTGTATGCACCCCCAAAATAAAGGTTGCACGCAACTTTGAAGCCAGATAACTGGCAACACCGCAAGAATAAACATATAGATACTGCGTCGTCTGTTAGAGAATTGCCACACTTTGAACTTGCAGGTTCAGGACTATGCTAACGTTATGTTCTGCACTCTGCTAATTTGTAGGAGTGAAATTCATTTCTAAACTTGCGTTGCCATTTTCTCACAAACTATGTCGAATTTTAAAATAGATCTTGGATCATATTACGTAAAATATTGTCCTCTTTGGATTGAGGTATTGTAGTGTACATCTGTTAATAAATAAAAGAAGTAGACAACAAAAAATGGTGTTAAAATTCTATGCAAAATTTCAGTGAAATTTACATCATCATATTTACTTTAATATTGCATCAATCATGTTCCAAATATTTCATCCCGAAGGGGTAAGCTTGTAGATTACGACAAAGCAAGAATTTTTAAAATCGCTTAATCCGTTATTGAGAAAATCGCGACGCAATGGTGACATTGTTTTCCCTATTCTAAGCCATGTAATGCTATACCAGGAAATTTCACTAAGTCGCTTCGGGATACCACCCTTAAGGTTCCTATGCACATAAAATGAAAATAAGTTTTTAGTCAAAATATAGAAATACGCAGCTAGACAACCCTTTTCACACTTCACCTGATTGTACCTGCCCCGAGGGCTTGGCTACCACCTTCAATTTAAAAAGATATACACAACCCTTTGTTTGCTTTGTCAATTGAATTTTAGTAGAATTTTGTGAATGAATTGTTACCTTATTGATACCTAAATTCTGCACAGAGCACAAATGCAATCATTTTTCGTTCACCCAAGGAATTTTTTAGTTAGTTAGTTATTAAATTTATTTAGCACATTGCTACAACATAATATTTTTTATATATTTTTAAATAAGACATGTAAATTGCAATATATCAACGGTATCACATTTTTTTGTATGTTGCATTTTTTAATGTGTATGGATTCCAAAATTCATATTTCGCCCCGTTAGCATGTAGTGTATAGGGTTTTCTGAACGAATAATATACCTTTGAATATCACCCCCATAAATTGAAAAAGGACAAAGGGTACCCATTACTTATTATTATTATTATTATTACTTATATCTGTATTGCTTCAAATAAAAAATTTATCGCTAATTTGAAATACATTCGTTATACCATGTTATCGAAAATAACTGAATTGGATTAGGTTGTGATTTCAGTAGTGACGAATAAAATGATACTGATATTTTTATTACTTATGAAGACAAACTTCTGTAGTATTTTGCTATCACTTTGCATTCATTCCTAAGAGATCCAATTTAGCGGTTGATGTCTACGGCATAAAATACTTGGAAAAGGTCTTTTTTCATTACTGCTAAGCAGGTAAAATAAATAATACTGTACATACTGGGGAAGAGTAGAGCTTTAGGGAATAACGGTTCTAAAGACCTGATGAAAAGCTTACCTACTTTGCATGCAATGGTTTATTTATAACAGTTTGTTGTAATTGGTTACATCTGGAAATGGTTATAAAGTTCCTTTTTCAGTACTAAACAGCAAGCACTTCAATTCATCTGTGTGTCTTGGTAGTGTTTATTTGACTTTGCTGCGAATTCCTCTGTGCTGTTTCGTATAGTTTGTTTCAACTTTTTGTTAATTCCGGTGTTCCTATGTGAAATACTTTTGTATCGGTAATTTTGTATTATATTCGAGTGGTTGCAGTGAGACCTCTGTTAACGAACTTTCTGAAATTGTGTTTTACATTGTTTTTCATTTTGTTTTCTCTACCAGTGCTAGATTGCTTCTCTACTACTGCTATTATTTCTCCGTGCTTCTAAAAACTATTATTTTCTTTACTTGGTGAACATTTTGCTTACAGTTTTTGTATAGTTTTTGTATATATTGTGAAATGGGTATTCACGCTAAAAAACATTTGACGTGCGGTGCTAGGAGGAAAAATAAGAAACGACTAGGAAAAATCGTCACGAAAAAAGTAAAACTGTAAGTACTGCCTTTCTCGTTATTAGATCTTTTATTAATATCTATAATATTATAAGCAACTGGCAATTAATTATTAATTATGATTATCGCATTCATATTTACATACACTATAGAATCAGAAAGCGTAATTCCAAAACCAAAAGTAAAAATCAAAAATCAATCACTTAAATATTACTAAGAAATACACAAGATTTGAAAACGTTCATATTTACAAATTTCCGACAAAAATACTTTTGTCTGAATTTATAATGATTTATGACCTGCTACTTTCAATGAACGTTGCTCTTAAAATCCCTTACGTTTACAACTTACAAGTAGCAGGCAGAAGAAAGAATTCCCCGGGGTCTTTTCTGGTGTTTTTCATTTATCAGCTAAATGTAGAGAGTGTTGCCTATTCTCTTAATCTTTTATATAAATTATAATTAATTAGAAAAACGTTGAAGTTAGTGTCTACGCCCAGCGCGCTGTAGAGTTAGAAGTTCTAGCACTTCTTTGTTGAAACATGCTTATTGCTCAAAAGACTTTTGAGAAAATCTGCAATGAAATTTTTTATTAAATTATCGGATTTTAATCAAATGCAATAATTTTTTTGGACAATATATGCCCAGCGCGCTACAGACGACTGTTCTGATGTGAGTGCAATTGTTAAATGGTTTTCAAATATCAAAGTATTTGCATAAACGTGTTTTAAAATTTGCTGAAATAACCCACTATTTTGGGGGTACTGCATAGGAACCTTAACTATAATATTTAACAAATACTAAAAAAATGTGTTTTATGTGACAGTTGTCGAACAAATTGTTTCATAACAAAGTCGGTAGTGCTGTAAACATACAGAAGAAGTGATTATTTCATATCAATACAAGCAACCAAAATGCTCTCTTGGTTGGTTTTAAAGCATTTGAATAGAGTATACTTAAAAAGGATCAATATTAAGACTCTCCCTCAGTAACTTTAAAATTCGTTCTTGAACAAAGTGCGAAATTTTAAGAAACGCCTATGTATAGACCACTC